>JALPQI010007989.1:0-52064 GCA_025490895.1 Thaumatotibia leucotreta | reverse complement strand
AGTGGTTATCTATAAAATAAAGAAATGAATAAATAACTAATATAAGTATGTATAATGTAGCAGTAGATTGTGGGAGATTCAGGAAAAAGGATCCAACCGACAAAAATCTGTCAGCTAAATTTAAATCTTATGTCAAAAGGAAAAGTCAGTAATCTCAGTGACTTCAGAGGTTGGATACGTCTTCTTTAACTACGTCCTTTAATCCTATAATTATAAATACGTATTTAATATAATTAAATAATTACGCGAGTTAGGTACTAGGTACCTGTCGGAAATGTTCAAAGTTCACATTTATCTCATCGGTGGAACGTCAAGTTGCGTTGCACCAGTTGGTGCTCAATCACGGAGAGGTGTATACTCGCAGTTAACTATATTTATTTGTTTTTTAATAGTCAGGTAAGTGTTTCTGCCACAAGTGTTAATGCCACAAGGGCCAATCTAAGATATAGGTTATGTTAATAGTCAGGTAAGTGTTTCTGCCACAAGTGTTAATGCCACAAGGGCCAATCTTAGATATAGGTTATGTTAAGTAGATTAGTTAGATTTAATACAGGGTGAAATCAAATTGGTAATACAAAATAATATTTTCTGGATCTATTCGTGATTACGATCAATTTTTACTATGAGACATATCGAATTTACAGAAATATATGTGTAAATTCTGGTATCGAGTTCATTAATATGTATACAAATTTCTAAGGAATAAGTATGTAGAAATGGATACATATTAATGAATTATAGCAAAAGTTGGTTTCATAATTTGTATGGAGATGAAGATTTTTCAAGTGATGTTTTCGAAGATGGTCCCATACTAAAAGTTGGCTGTAGTCATTAGTAGATTCAGAAAATATTATTTTGTATCACCAATTTGATTTCACCTAGTATATGTACATGAATTGTAGTTTTGAAAAAAAGTGTTTCTAGAATTATTATAATTGCATTCATTTTATGAAGGAAAGGAAAATAGTCTTCTTAACTACTTTAAGATCGTTAGTTAAGTCAAGTCGTACATAATATTTGCAAAAAAAAACCTGTTAGGTACTCATCTCTAAATAAACACTGTACTGCTGCAGGCGCTCTATATGCCTGAGAGGCATTATGGGAAAACAACATTATCATCTTGGAAGAACAATAAGTGAATAAGTGTAGTCACCGCTTAAAACGTACCGTCAAAAAAACTGGTGACAGCGGAGCGGAGTGAATTACATAGGTACCTTAATTGCTCATTTGGGAATAATCATTATAAAATGTTATATCTGTCAAAATGATTGTACTTTATATTATATTGGTACAGGCACCAAAAATTGCGCTAATAACAGGTCAAGGGAAAACATGACTAAAATTAGTTAAAAAATTATAAAAAATCACGGTTTAAAAATTAACGTCCAATACCTATTGAAATTTTAAACCATTTTGATTATTTTATTGAAAAATTATTAGTAAAGCATTCGTATAATATACTCACATAAGCGCAATATTTCCCCGAGAAAATTGCATTTTTTATTTTTCTCATAGTAAATCTACCGATGATTGCCAACAGTGACGCCACAATTGTGAAAGGATTCAGTATTCATTTATTCATCATCATCATGTTAGCCGAAAGACGTCCACTGCTGAACATAGGCCTCCCCCAAAGATTGCCACAATGACCGGTCCTGTGCCACCCGCATCCAGCGAATTCCTGCGACCTTCACCAGGTCACCTGTTCACATTTATTCATATACATACTGAATTTGAATTGGACTTAAAATAACATGGAAAGTTAATAAGACATTTATTTAATTTCCACGTGACACCATGCAAATAGCAGCTGCGGGTAGGTATAATTATGTGCGCATTGAGAAAATGATTTGTAAAAAAACATCTGACGTAGGAATGTTGATGAACAGCTCTGTCAGGCCAATTACAAGCCGTAGATACTTGGAAAATAAATCTAGGCAACGTTAAATAGAAGAATCATTAAAACAATAATTATAGATAAATCTGAAAAATCTTCAACATCATCCCTGTTTGCGAGCAACGACAATAATAATTAGCTTTCTTGGCCTATAACCTGTGAAAAAACCGGCCAAGTGCGACTCGGACTCGCGCACGACGCACGAAGGGTTCCGTACCATTATCAATTATTATAATTATAATTATCATTCCGAACAATCATGTGTTAAGCATACTGATCCACTATAATTAGTATAACTCATTGTCGTGAAGATTGTACTGTTGTACATCGACTATGTAAATATTTGGCTCGGGTGAACAGAAACATGTTTCACTTACCCTTAATGCATCAACAGATGTCGCCACTCCGGTAAGATGCGCGTGAGCACGAAGTGGGTGGTGCTGTGGTCGCTGTGGGCGGCGCGGCTGGCGCGGCAGCCGACGGCGCCGCTGCGCGTGCGCGGCGGGCTGCTGCGCGGGAGCGTCGCGCACGACGGCTCGCACCGAGCTTATGTCGGCATTCCTTATGCTACTTTGCCAGAGGAGAGTAGGTTTCAGGTGCGTATCCGTGTCATGTTTCAGGTGCGTATGTTCAGTTTGTGAGTAGTAAAAGGCGTTTTTTTATAGATAGCCATGGGTGACGCAAACCCATGTTTTATTTATTTATTTATTTAATCTTTATTGCACAAAATAAAAATCATACAAAAGGCGGACTTAATGCTATGAAGCATTCTCTACCAGTCAACCATCGGAGTCCATGTTCGGAGTCTTTCCGGTGGACAATCTAAAAGTTAAAGCCTATAAAGCTTGATTTTCTTATGAATGCCTTATATTCATTACGACGTACTCCTTTTTCATTGCGTTGTATGATAAAAATTATTACTACCTGTCCACAGGCCGTTAACTATCGATCACAGGAAAGAAAAAGTGCGTGTTCAGCTGAACTGTAGAGCCCGTATTTCCTGTGGCCAATAGTAAGCAACTGGTAGGAGTGTAGTAGTGATTTTTATCATACAATTCAATAGGAAAGGAGTGCCTTTAAATAATAATAATGGTTTAATAAGAAAGCCCTTAGCTTTTAAAATGTCAACCGGAAAGACTCATAACATGATTTTGAGTTTGACCCAACTCTTTCCGTGGGTGTCGTAAGAGTCGACTAAGGGATTCGAAGTGTCGCTATCATAGTGGAGTGGACACACAATTGCCATCTGGTCGGCCAGAGTAGGTATATTAAAGTTCATCTATCCAATATAGGTAATTGTTATTCATACTCCGTGTTTACAAGATATAATTCAAAAATCCCATATTAAAAAAAGTTGGGAATCTTAAATAACATGCTTCATACTTGTTTCCCACCCCGCATATGATACAATATTTCCTTCCTTTTCAGGCACCAGGTCCGGAGCCGAGTTGGAATGGAATTTACGAAGCCATTGACGACAATATGATGCTTATATGTCTTCAATGTCCTGTAAATCTTGCCACAGGAGTGAGGCTGGAAAAACCCTTGGGTCAAGAAGACTGTCTGAGACTGAACGTCTACACACCAGTGTTTCCTTCAAGTCCCAAGTTACCCGTAATGGTTTTTATACACGGCGGAGGTTTTGCAGAAGGTTCTGGAAATCCTTTTTACTATGGCCCAAACTATTTGGTGCCGAAAGGAGTAATTTTAGTGACATTTAATTATAGACTGAATTTACCAGGGTTCCTAAATTTAGGTATTAAGGAGGCTCCAGGTAATGCTGGGATGAAAGACCAAGTTGCTGCCTTAAGGTGGGTTAAGAGAAATATCAGGGCTTTTGGAGGAGACCCAGATAATGTTACGATTTTCGGCGAGAGCGCTGGAGGTGCCTCGGTTTCTTATCACTTGCTTTCTCCAATGTCTAAGGGTCTTTTCCACAGAGCCATAACACAGAGCGGTTCTTCGCTTTGCTCTTGGGCTTTCCAAGCAAATCCTCTAGACAATGCTCACCAAACAGCAAACATTTTTGGATATGACACAAAAGATCCTCAAGAACTTTACAAGATATTAAACCATCTTCCTTTAGCAGATTTGGTAGCTGCAAAACTTCCTAGAGATTTTAGACAAACAATATGGTCTGCACTTGTTTACACTCCCAGCATTGAAAAGAAATTTGACGGCGTTGAGCCTTTTCTGACTGAAGACCCTTACAAATTGTTGTCGAATGGAAATTTTACAAAAGTGCCTATGATTATAGGAACGACAGACGAAGAAGGGTATTTTTTTATAGGTTTTGATGGAGTGTCAGTTTCAAAATCAATGCTCGATATTGAACACGCGTTACCTGAAAATATTGAAATTCCGACAGAGGTTGAGAAAAAACGCGTTGCTGAACAAATTAGAAGAATGTATATGGGAGATGATGCTATATCGAAATTACCTTCATCCACTAAAAAAATGTCAAAATATTACGGAGAGCCATTCTTGACTTATCCCTCATTAGCTGAGACAGAGTTATTGCTTAAATCGAGCGAGAAACCAATATACAACTACTGTTTTAAATATAGTGGTTGGAACAATGTTGGTAAATTAATTGGAGGAATACAGTTCTTCTCGGAACCTGGTGCCACGCATGCTGATGACTTGTTTTATTTATTTCACTTACCAATGTTATCATGGATGGCATGGCCGGACAAAGAAATGATGAACAAAATGACGACATTATGGACCAATTTTGCAAAACACGGGTATGTTATTAAATTCTATACATGAACTAAATCCAAAATCGAACTTGTACCTAGTTATAAAATTAAGTATAGCAGTACGAGTAAACACATCAGCTGACCTAGCGAAGAGGCCATTTTGCAATTGTATACGATAAGCAATAAGTCATAAATGTATGATAATAACAGATTCGTACGAAATACACTTGACCATTTCCATACATTATTATGGTCACGTGACTTATCGCTTATCGTATACGATTGCAGAATAGCATATTGGCTAGGCCTGCTGTGATTCTTGCCGACTTGATATGTGGCACCTTCATTTCAATATAGAAGTGACAGGTACTTTTAAATTGCGAATCTAGGGCCACTAAAGATACGAAGTACAAAAGTGACGGTGATGTCCATTTCAGAGATCCCACTCCTGAGACTTCGGAGCTGGTGCCGCGGCGGTGGCTCCCCACGGACCCCGCGGACCCCCGGGCCTTCGTACTGGATCTAGAACACGCCACTGTGCCTCTGTGGTTTAAGGAATCTCTTATATACTGGAGGGATTTGTATACCAAATATAGGAGAAGCTTTTGACCCAAATACTCTGTTAATTTTCTTTGCAAGGATACTTATGCTTAAGTAAAAAAAGAATTAAAAAAATACCTATGCCTACATGATAAAAATACCTGTCAAAAAAATACCTATGCCTATGTACTACACATATTTTTACTGGTCTACTGCTATTTCGCTGATTTGTTCACCTAATTTAATCTCCCAACTCCCAAACAATTAATCTCAATGTTTTATTAGTTGGCAAACCTTTTGCATAGCTATATAATATGGATTATTTAATGTATTTCGAAGGTTTCCAGTGCAGTTCCCGAAATCCTGCACATAGAGCGAGCGATGGAACTCTCATGGACTCATTGAACATGGAACATATGGACAAGCCAGGGGATGAGTTTGCAAGAGTCGAACATAGCCAACCGGTTGCTCCGGTTTGGTGGTATCCATATTATCTATAACGGATGACCCTGACAAAAAAAATGGCATTCAAAATACTACCGCATATTTTTAGTTAGCAAATGCTGCTTCTGAGGTTATAACCATACATTTACATTGGCAATGAAAAGGAAAGACATATGAAAATATAAGTTATTTAATTGTCATTTTCAATTGATATCTGCAACATAAAATAAAATCTTGCTTGTATATCTAGATGGACATCTGTCGTAGATCCACGTACCTTTCTTCGACTCTGGAGGCACACTCAAGGAGATATCATCACAGCACGTCTAAAGGAAGCTGAAGTATTTTTTCATTTTCTTCTATACTTAGAGTAAAGCTCTTTCCAATACTTCAGGGAGTCCTTGAACCATAAAGGGATAGTGCCGTGATTACGATCGAGCACAAAGGACCTAGGATTTGACGGGTCGGTGGGGAGCCACCGTTGAGGTATCAGCTCTGAAGTTGAGGGGGTTGGATCTCTGGAATAAAATACATTTAATGTAATAGCCACAATATACCTAAATGACTAATTGATTATTGAATAAATACTACCTACTTGACCTTGCTTTGATTACATAATAATACTTAATCAAAGCAAGGTTAAGTATATATATTTACGAGTATTATCTCTACTTAGAATAAAAACTTGTATCTTGTACTGTAAGCGTCTGTAGTGACTGTGTGGGTAACACGTTATATATATGTAGTTTCTTTCTTGGTAACTGTTTTATAAACAGTGTGAGACACAGATTTTTTAAGACTAGAGGGATATTGTTAGTAATTAGCAGCAAGATTAATCAGAACTTACAGCGTCTATACGTTGCTGCTGTTGCAAGCACGAGGAAGATGATATAACGAGAATTAATACCTCTATGCATTACGGCGTTTATGGGCATTTACCTCCTAATGAGTCGAAACGCATAATTAATAGGAGAGGCCTACGTCCAGCAGTGAACTGAGAGAGGCTGATGACGTGATTACTTCAATGTGGAATTACATTTTCACACACGCTATATTCTTTAAAAATATTTTATACTTGTCTTCTATTTTCGTATATCTGACAGGGTTTATTAGATAACTCGTTATTTAACTTACCCATACTTGGCAAAATTAGTCCACAAAGTTGTCATTTTCTCAATCATATCTCTGTCAAACTTCGCTAACCAGGACAAGAAGGGTTGATAGAACAGATAGAAGAGCTCATCCGCATGCGTGGCCCCTGGCTGACGGAGGAAGCTCAGGCCTCCGAACACTTTGCCCATATTCCGACAACCACTGTATCTGAAGCAGTAGTTGTATATTGGTCTCTCGGAAGACCGTAATAAAAACTCTGTCTCAGCGAGCGAGGGATATGTTAAGAACGGATCTCCGAAAAATTTAGAAAGCTTCAGTGTAGAAGAACACTTATTTGATACAGGTTCGTCTCCCATATACATTTCTTTAATTTCTTTCGCAACCCGATCTTTCTCTGCCTCTGATGGAAAAGTAAGGTTATTCGGCAAAGACTGCTCGATATCGCCTGATATTTTTGATGAGAAATGCTTTTCTGCGCCTATGAAGAAATACCCTTCTTCATCTGCCGTTCCAATAATCATTGGGACTTTAGTATATTTTCCGGCTGATAATAGCTCGTAAGGCTCTTTAGTTAGAAACGGTTCGACGTTTTGAAACTTTGTTTCCACACTAGGCGCAAAGATAGACATTGAAAACACAAGCGATCGATCAGGTCTAGGATATTTTGCCGTGATAAGTTCATTTAAAGGTTTCTTATTAAAAAAGTCGAATAATTCGTAAGGGTCTTTTGTATCACAACCAAAACTTCTTGCTACTACACGAGCTAAATCTCCTGGGTTATTCTGGATTGCCCAAGGACATAATGACGATCCGCTTTGTGTTATAGCTTTGTGGAAGAGTCCTCTTGACATTGGAGATAGTAAGTGATAAGATACGGAGGCGCCACCAGCGCTCTCTCCGAAAATTGTTACATTAGTTTCATCTCCGCCAAACGAACTGATATTTTTCTGAACCCATCTCAAGGCTGCAACTTGGTCTTTCATTCCAGCGTTTCCTGGAGCTTCTCTTATGCCTAGATTGAGGTAGCCTAGCACATTTAATCTGTAGTTGAAAGTTACTAGAATGACTCCCTTTGGGACTAAGTAATTTGGTCCGTAGACTAGGGGCATGCCGGATCCTTCTATGAAACCTCCACCGTGGATGAAGACCATGACAGGTAGCTTCTCTACAGGAGGGACAGGGGTGTAGACGTTAATCTTGAGGCAGTCTTCTTGGCCTGCCGGTCGTCCGGGCAGGCCTCCGGCGGGGAGAACGGGGCATTGGGGGCAGATGACTCTGCCATCGATCGCGTCTAATACACCCTCCCAGGTAGGTTCAGGTCCCGGGGCCTGAAATACGAATAACAAATACAATGATTATACAACTTCAACTGTAAAAACTAAATAAAACTACTCAAAGGATATAGGAGAAAACTATGGGTATATTTCGATTGTAGCATGTCTAGCACGTGTGGGTTTGTCTAACGTATGTGGAAATTGGCACGAAAAGCAAAATCGGAACCATTATAGCTAAAAGCCTAGATCATTGGTCTTTTGTGGTGGCTGGTACTGATAGATTAGGAATATATAAGATTTATCGGAAAGATTTTGATGCTTTAAACTTTTTTTCCTTTTATATTACACTTTAAGCCCATTTAAGTACGTGGCCAGCATCAGCATTGCATTGCATTGTGAGTGGACGATTAGCCTCTACTAGTTATATTCGGTTTCCGTTAAATTAAAGGGAAGCTTATTTAGGACAAAAAAAAAACAATTTCTCTAAGAAACTAGTATCTGAACTCTTACTGTTATTGAGTTATTAAAAAAATAAGTTTAATGACTGAACAAGTGTATTTACACCTGAGATTTTATTCTTAAGGTTCTCTCACACTTGCCATTTCAATTACTATGTATGAAAACGAAAATAACAATTTTTTTTTCGATATTAACAAAAGCCGATATACCAGGCAACTTCTATTAATGTCCCTAGTAACCTATCCAATTTAACGGAAATCAATAAAAACACGGTGTACACCCCTTTATATGAAGTTTCTGTATACATGTCACTAGATAAGTTTTGCAATACCACATATTGTTTTAACTGTCCGTAGGCCGTAAAACCATGTTCGGCGGTCAAACATTTCCTTTCTTATCTTTGATTTACCAGAATAAAACAGATTGAGACTTCATAAATGTCGGCGCCAATTAGAGATATTTGTACCTATTATATTCGTCTACTTGTTGCAGAACTTATCTAGTGACCTATGCATATTGGTGCATAAGCTACCTGAAACCTGTTGTGCGGTGTGACACTAGCGTAAGGTATGCCGAGGTAGCGAGCATGGGAGCCATCTTTCGCCACACTCCCGCGCACCAGCCCGCCGCGCACGCGCAGCGGCGCTGTCCTGCGTGCGCTCCGCATCCATTGCAGCCATTTTGCCATCCTGTAAACTTTAATACTAGTATTAGGCTGTTCCTGTTAGTTGATTCCTTCTGTTGGAAACAAAGCTTGTTCAGATGTTAAGGAGCTTCCTGGCCACTCTGATAGGTATATCTGATGGTTTCTGTACGATAATGATTTTGACTTAAAATTGCTGACCGGCTCATTAATATTTATTAATATTGGCCGTGTGGTGACGGCAGTAAGAATACATTTGTCACCACCTCAACTTTTCCCGTGGATGTCGTAAGAGTTGACTAAGGGATTTAAGTGTCACTAGTCATTTCTTGATAGAAGATTGATGATGGGCAGCAAGGTTACCATAGTAGACACATTACTGCGATAGTGAATCCGCTTGCCCAGCGTAGCGATTATGGGCATTTACCTCCTAATGCGTTTAATAGGAGAGGCCTGCATCCAGCAGTAGACTTAGATAGGCCGATGATGATCATAAGGTAAGCCACAATCAAAAAGACATTTAGGGTAAGCTTATTATCATCTCATGACCTTAAGGCTTTTATAAATAAAAGCAAAGCCATTCTGGACTTTAAAGGATGCGTGTTATGTATTAAAATTTGTCCAAAGATAATAAAAAATAAAAGAACGTTAAAAAGTAGTGAAATTAAACTAACGATGTTCTATTCCTTTCGTTTTGAATTGCGGCAGTTGGAAATGGATTTTGTGTTGGTCGAGCCCATCCATGTCAGTAATATCACGTCGCTTACTCCTAACATCACGCGTTTTCAATACTCTTCTGCAAATAATTTAAGCATGTTCCAAAACATTAAGGGGGGAACTACGAATACCCGATACCCTTGTAGAAATCCAGAAGGGTTAAAGGTTTGGATGAGTTTCTTGGCGTAGTCTACTATACCCCGGTAGAGGAGACCGTTTTGGCCGTTCGATTCTACGGCTTGATTATACAATGTACAGCCTCGTCATGATGTCACTGGTTGTCAGAGAAATAGTATTGACGACGGCCCCTATATTGCTGGCCACAAACACTGACGAATACTTGAATTGTTGGAGGATGTCGTTGGCGTTCGTCTACTCACACACTACTTCTTCACACACGAAGCTGATCCTATGGACATTCTAATCATCATGCCATGAGCGCCTCTCCACAGACCAATTAAGCTATTCATCTTATAAATCCTCTTTATAGGATATACCATGCCTCTATGAGCATGCTGAGTTACCACCGATATCTTCGTTAAAGAATATACCATTAGTTGAATATTCATGAGTTGCCGTGGACTGCCGAAGAAACCTCAACCATGCCAGCTAAAGCGCCTATTACTAAACTGTTTGTGCACTTTGTGCTGTGTTTATGGAGTAAACTTTGGTTGTCTGCTTGTTGGTATATGCCTAACGCTACATCGTTAACAACTTGAAACCATAACGCAGGTACAGTCAAGGGCATAAATATGTATACAACTCTTTTACTTTTGTCTTTAGCATTAGGTCTGAATTTGTCGGGGTATAGTTATTCGTATTCTTATACGAGTAGTGCACTGCATACTGATTCCGGGCTTGAAGCTCACCTTGCAGCTGCATCTTTACGTCAAACAGGTGGCTGAAAATGGCTGCTACCAATCCGGTCATGCTTCACGATAGTCTACACAGCATGGGGTATATTCATATGCACTACATGCTGATTCCGAACTCGAAGCTCGGTTTTCAGCTGCATCAAGGTCTTTCTGTCAAACGGGTTGCTGAAAATGGCTGCGCCTACTCCTGCGATACCACCCACTACAACTTCCATAGAAAACGAATGGTCCTAGGCTTTATTTATGGAGATTTTTCGTTTTCCATATTCATGTTTTATGAGACTATAATTATAGACTGTTTGAATCGAAATATTCGATTATATTAGACATTGAGTGTAAACTCGAAGGCCCTATGGCCCGAGCGCCCCAAAACCTGGTGGTGAAGTCCATAAAAAGATAATTAATTTACATGCTTATTGTGAACTAAAATGTCAACGTCATAGACAAAGTAACAGTGAAAGTGTCATAGATCAGCTGACAGCGAAACACCACGTTCCGAAGTAGTGGATTTCGCTTAAGATTCTTACCTATTAGGTAAAATTAAAATAAACACATAAATAATTGAAAGTAAAAAAAAAATAAAGGGGGTGGCACAGGACCGGTCATTGTGGCAATCTTTGGGAAAGGCCTATGGTCAGTAGTGGACGTCTTTCGGCTGATATGACAATGATGATGAAATAAAACAAGGTCCACCTAAAAATATTTGCGGTACAGAGGAATGAATAAAAAACATACAGTTGAATTGAAAACCTCCTTCTTTTTTTAAGTCGTCTGAAAAAACGGTGTAACAAAAACGTATCCTTTCATGAGCCTTCAGTACCTATCGTATTCTTAGGAAAAAGTACGAGAGTAAATTGTTTTTATGATTGGAACCAAGGCTCGAAACCGGTTTTTTCCGAGAACCTCGAAATAGGCTAATATTTAAAATGTTTTATATTCTTTATGTAGTACTCAAAATGTTATGAAATTAACAACGTCGTTTTTTTAAATTACTCCATTAACAAAGAATTGATATACCGAAGAACAAAAAAGAACGAAATTCGAACCGTTCTTTTGTATGGAGTAAAAACCGGTATCCGAGCCCTGATTGGAACTGGCCGCCCAAATAGAATAGACCAGGAGCCTTTTTCTCGAAAGCTTGTAACTTGTAATACAAGCGGAAGTCCAGAGGCCCGTTTCTCAAAAGCTTGTAAGTTGTAATACAAGTGGAAGTCTCTTTTTAACATCATTAATGACGTAAGGACTTCCGCTTGTATTACAAGTTACAAGCTTTCGAGAAACGGGCCTCTGGGGCCTATTTCTCGAAAGCTTGTAACTTGTAATACAAGCGGAAGTCCTTATCTAATTAATAGTGTTAAAAAGAGACTTCCACTTGTATTACAAGTTACAAGCGTTCGAGAAACGGGCCCCAGGACTTCCGCTTGTATTACAAGTTACAAGCTTTCGAGAAACGAGCCCCAGTAGGCTCAGCACAGGATTAGTTAGTGCGACAGTGAGATAGCCATCCCTCTTTTATTGATATAGTTAGTAAAAGATGAAAAATCTATCTCGCGGCGACATACTGACATACCAATCATGTGCTAAGCATACTGATCATCATAAAAATCTAAAATTTGAATAATACTTTTTCATAATCGTAATACGTTAGTGAATTTGATACATTTTCAAATGCCAGTCTAGGCTTTGTCTTACCTTGACTGGGAAAACAATATTATTTATAAACTTGTTAATAACAAAGACTTGAAGAATGTCTGTCAATCTGTCTGTACCAACTTGATTGCGTCTGACTATTGGTACTTATATGAACATTATATTGATTTAAACGAACATGTTTTTGTATTTATATTTGAGGATATTATGAGCAATCAAACACAAACAGATGCCGGTTATAAGTTACGTACCTATTACTACTATAAGTAAAAAAAAATTCAACTCACCTTCGTCGAATAGTATCCTAAAACTTAATCCATTTCTACATTAGATTATTCACAGCGCTCATCACTTTATACAATATCCGACCAAATCACAATACAAACTCAACGTCAATAAATCTAACAAACGTTATATTCTTATGACAACTCCACCCAAACTAAATTCTACCGATTGTCGTTTCGTATCGTATAAAAATAAACTCGTAATCATTATTTGCATGCTGCATACAAAATATACTCTCAAGAACAAGGAATAAGAGTCATATCAAAAAGACTTTATAGATACTATGTTGTTTATCTATTTAAGCTGATTCGTGACGTTCATGAGATAATATAGAATTAAGTAACTAAGCAAAATGGTAATAAAAATAATTTTCATCACACTTGCTATCTAAGCGCGCCATTACTTGCGTGCGTAGCGGGAGTAATAGAAAAGTGAAATTCCCTAGGGAGTAATAGAAATGTCAGTACGTCATTTTATTACATTATGTCTTAAAACTTTTTTTTTGTCGGCAAGTGTGATGAAAAACATTGTATGCATCACGGTCGGTAAGCGGAATACTAACTCGAGTCATAAAAGCCCTCCGCCTAACGGCGTCGGGCTTCTAACACTCTCGTTAATAATTCCGTACTTAACTCCCTTGATGCACAATGTACTAATACAATGTCAATGATACTGACTGAGAGCTGGGGCCCATTTCTCGAAAGCTTGTAACTTGTAATACAAGCGGAAGTCCTTATCTAATTAAAAAAACGAAACTTTCACTTGTATTACAAGTTACAAGCTTTTGAGAAATGGACCTCTGGTTGTGAATTGTGAAGTTGCCGCCATAATATACGTAGGATGCCCTGAAAATTTCGGGAATTTAATACTTAGGAACGTATATTTGACATGTGTTATACCTCTTTCTTACAAGCATAGTCTCATTATTCGAAAACACTGGACACTTAGAAAAAAAAAACAATGTCCGATTTTCAATTGTTTTTTAAAGTCGTTGAGTCGCTGGTGAAAATGGAGCTGTCCCGCGAAAGTTTTAGAGCAATCATTTATTATGACTTTAAAAGTGGATTAACACAACAACAATGTGGAGACCGATTAACTATTGCTTTTAGTAGTGAAGCACCTTCAAAGACGACCATATACAGGTGGTATTCGGAATTCCAACGTGGCCGTGTGTCTCTTGCGGATGACGTACGTGAGGGTCGACCGAAAACGGCCGTTACCGATCAAAACATCGATGTTGTTCGCCAACTGATAAAGGAAGATAGGCATGTTACATATCGGGAGATTCAGGAGACTTTAGGCATTGGAATGAGTCAGGTATAAGTTATTTTACAACAAGAGTTGGGCGTGCGGAAGTTATTTTCCCGGTGGATTCCTCACTTGTTATCTGACGACCAGAAAACGGTACGTGTCAATTGGTGCCGCAAAACTTTAAAAAGATTTAATGGAGGAAGCTCAAATGCCGTTTTTAGTATTGTGTCAGGTGACGAATCATGGATTTACGCATATGAGCCTGAATCGAAAAACCAATCTCGAGTTTGGGTTTACGAAGACGAACCGAAGCCGACAAAAGTTGTTCGTTCTCGCAGCACGATAAAAAAAATGGTAGTCACGTTTGTCTCCAAATCGGGTCACGTGGCGACTATCGCTCTTGAAGATCGAAGAACTGTCAATGCCGATTGGTATATAGGCGTTTGTTTACCGATTGTTTTTGCTGAACTGCGGAAAACTAACCCTAACCGCCGTATTATACTACACCATGATAATGCCAGCCCTCACACCGCTCAGAAAACAGACGACTATCTGAAGGGCGAAAACGTCGAATTACTGGACCATCCTCCGTACAGCCCCGACCTAAGTCCCAACGATTTTTTTACTTTCCCGAAAATAAAGAATCTGTTGCGTGGTCAGCGTTTTCAGACCGCGGAAGAAGCAGTCGACGCTTATAAAATGGCCATTTTGTCAACCCCCACTTCAGACTTCAATAACTGTTTTAAAAACTGGTTTCAGAAAATGAAAAAGTGTATTAAGCACAAAGGAGAATACTTTGAAAAACAATAAAAGTACTTTTATTTCATTAACATGCGTATTTTTTCCGATTCCCGAAACTTTCAGGGCAACCTACGTACAGCGCGTTCCATGACTATGGGACATGTAGAGAAAATACCTTAAATATTCTAAAGAGGATATTTTGCTGAACAAAGACTTTATATTATTTTTAAAGGCAAATTAAACTGCATTCAAAGTTTTTCAAAAAATTACTTATTTCACCCGGAAATCGAACTAACTACATTTTTTTTAATTTTGAACCAACATTTTTTTGATATTCCTTTAGTTTTAGATAGGTAGGTCCTAACCCTCTTATTCATAAACGTTTGTTAACTTAACAAGCCGCTAATAATTGTTTGTCCCTTTTGCTCTTATGGACACATTGTTAAGACCGAAAGGGACAAACAATGATTAGCGGCTTGTTAAGTTAACAAAACGTTTATGAATAAGGGGGTAAGTTCCTTAAGAAAAATTGTTATTTTTTATCCATTCCTTCGAATGACATAATAAAAAAAAAAATCATCAAAAAAAAATTTGTTTTAATTGTTGTGAATTGTGAAATTGCCGTCAAATACAGGGCATCCCATGATTATGGGACATGTAGGGAAAGTACCTTAAATAATCTCGAGAGGATATTTTGCTGAAAGAAGAATTTATGCTATTTTTCAGGGCAAATAAAAGAGCATTCAAAGTTTTTCAAAAAATTACTTACTTCACCTGGAAATCGAACCAACTATAAAATTTTATTCGAATTTTTAACCAAATATTTTTGGTAAAATTAGTTTTAGATACTAAGTTCCTTAAGATTTAGTTTTTATCCATTCTTTCGAATGACATCATAATATAACGAAAAAAATTTTTTTCGTATTCAAATTCAAGTAAGTTCGATGCCTAGAAAAAACTAGATTTTTGGGATTTTTTTGAATGCAGTATTATTTAATTTTCAAAATAAAATAAAGTCTTCTTTCAGCGAAACATCCTATCTGTATGTCGAAATTTCGCTACTGTTAGGCGCTAATAAAACATATTATTTTATATATTTGAAAACTATATTTCCACTCTTTTAAACTAGGTAATTACAAATTTTGGGTTACTAATCCGAATAGCGCTTGTGGTTAGGTGCGAGGTATTTTTTGTACTAACTTGAAATGTTACAGTTTTGATAGCTGTCATTCTGACAGATGTCATCTTTATGTACCGTCTCGTACATATTCCCAACCACAAAGGTTTATAAACTTAAACTAAGTAAGTTAAGTTTTAACTATCTTAACTATCTATTGGAAGAACACACACCTTATATATGCTTGTTCTTACAATCGACCCTTTAGGTGTCCTTATGGACAGTGCTCTGACTTTTCCATCTATCCCAGGAAATACCTCTAATACTCTGGCCATGGGCCACCTCAAGGTTGTTACATTGTCATCCTTAACAATAACTAGAGTACCTATTTTAATATTTTCACATTCTTTACGCCATTTTGGCCTATTCTGCAATTGAACGAGGTACTGTTTGTGCCACTGTTTCCAGAAGCACTGAACCATGCGGTTACATTGGTCCCAAAACTTGACACGACTTATAGGTTCGTTAATACAATCCCTTTCAGGGTAAGTTGTAAGAGGGGCGCCTGTCAAGAAATGGGCAGGAGTAAGATAAGCAGTTTCGTTAACGTCTGTTGTAGGTAAAGCAGTAATAGGGCGTGAATTTAAAATTCCTTTAATTTGAATGATCACGGAGTTTAATTCCTCATAGGTTAGGACAGCTTCACCTACAACTCGCTTTAAATGATATTTAACAGATTTTATTCCGGCCTCCCACAATGAACCAAACACTGGCGAATAGCTTGGTATGAATTTAAATGTGATACCTTGATCAGCAGCAAAGTACTCCACAGCGCTTTGGTGGCGTGTGGCAGACTGTAACTGGTACAAGAAATTTAATTTATTTTGAGCCCCTTTAAAGGTGCTGGCATTATCGCAATAAATAACAGTAGGTTTATTTCTACGCGATATGAATCGCTTTAATGCGTTTAAAAAACATTCAGTTGTTAGGTCGGTGACCAACTCAATATGCAGAGCTTTGGTTATGAAACATACAAATAGCAAAATATATGCCTTTTTTATGACAGGTTTTCTTACTCTTAACATTTTTACATTATAGGGTCCTCCAAAATCGCATCCCGTTTTTTCAAATACTCTACATGGGGTTATCCTGTCATACGGTAGAGAACCCATCAGCTGTTCTGCATTCCTTGCCTTTAACTTAAAGCAAATTATACATTTATTTATTACGCACTTAACTTCTCTAATTCCATTTACAATATGGTACTTTAAATTTAAATCTGACAAGACAAGCTTGGGTCCGGCATGCAATAAAATCCTATGTTCCTTTGCTATTAAATAATGTACAATCTTACAACCCTTTGGCAATATTATGGGGTGCCTAGTAGCATAAGGAACGTCAGCATGTTGTAATCGCCCTCCCACGCGCATAAGGCGCATATTGTCCAGAAACGGGTTCAACGACCGAAGGTTAGATTTTAAAGGTAATTTTAATTCTAAGTCTTTTCTTTCTTGTGTAAAGAATTGTGATTGTACATACCGGAGAACAATCTTTAAAGCAAAATCCAATTCGTCAGCCGTTAAATTCCCTGTCATTCTGTCTTCTAATCTAAGCTTACAGTTGTTGACAAATCTATACATATAGGCTACAATCCGCTTAATTTTGTCTATATTTGAATAATCTGTAAATATAGGTAAGGGCTCACTTTTTTCAACTACATTTGAAACCCTTAGCTCAGGAACTTCCTTAAGCATTTTATATTTATTTGTAGGTAAAAAGTCAGTTGTTTTTAAAGACTCAGGCCCATAGAACCATAAGTCGTTACCTTGTAATAGATGTGGGTCAACGCCCCTTGACAAAAGGTCAGCTGGATTCTGTTCAGTTGGCACATAATACCAAGAAAACTCCTGAGTTGTTTCTTGAATAAATTTAACCCTATTGGCTACATATATATTTAGTTTTAATGGGCTTGTTGCCAACCAAGAAAGTACAACTTGGGAATCTGAGAATAGGTAAACCTTTACTTCAAATCTGTCCTTGATGAGTTGATGAACTCTTTTAACTAACTTTGCTAGCAACAAGGCCGCATTAAGCTCAGCTCTAGGGATACTTAATGGTTTTATTGGATTGACTCTTGACTTGGAGCACAATAGACCAACACTGACACTGTCATCGAAATTTACAACTCGAAGATATAAACAACATCCATGAGCCTTGGAACTGGCATCAGCATATCCAATAATATTTATAGTTTTAGCATTAGATGTATCCAAATTTCTTTTGACAATAATGTGCTTCATTTGATTTAAGCTAGATGCAAACCTTTTGAATCCTTGGTTGAGGTGCTCGGGTAAGGGGGAGTTCCACTGTAATTTTTCTAACCAAGTTTGTTGTAAAAGCAATTTTGCTTTGACTATGGCAGGTCCCACGAGACCTAAAGGATCAAAAAGTCTGCTAACGAAGGATAATAATCCTCTTTTTGTGTAATTATCACAAACCTCCTGCAGAGGGGCAATCATAATGATAGTGTCTGAAGATAAGTCACATTGGATACCTAAAGTTTTTACAATTGGGTCCTTCTCATTGGAAAAGTCCACTACATGTTTGGTTCGCGAGCCAAGCGGTATATCGTCCAACAGGCTACCTACATTTGAGCACCACTTGTGCAATTTAAAATTACCTATTTCTAGCAAGGCAATCAATTGGGTTTTGGCTATTAAAATTTGACTTATGTCATTAGAGACTAAATTAACATCATCAACATATGTGTTATTTAATAAGGCTTCTGCGGCTAGGGGATAAGTGTCTTTATACCTATTTACCAACTCTAAAAGGCATCTGGTGGCAAGAAAGGATGAACTTTTTAAGCCGTAACTCACAGTTTGCAACTGAAGGCATTGTATGTCCGATTGCCTATCTTGTCGCCATAAAATATTTTGTAAAGGTCTGTGAGCAGGAGTTAGCGAAATAGCTCTAAACATTTTTTGTATGTCACAGTTTAAAATAAATTTATATAATCGAAACAAGATCAATATGCCGAATAGGTCATTTTGTAAGATGGGCCCGTTTAATAGAACGTCATTGAGGGATATTTTGGCTAAAGAAGGCATAGAACCATCAAAAACGACCCTCAAAGACGTATCTTTAAAAACAGGATGGTGCGCCAGGAAATAGACTGCATCACCTTCTAAATTATATTCTGAAATATTGACATACTTAGCGTGACCTAGACGCACATATTCGTCTATGAAAGCCTTATATTTTAAATACAGCTCATTATCCTTTTTAAACCGCAGTTCCAAATTTAAAAATCTTTTTAAAGCGCATGATAATGAATCGCCTAAATACAATTCAGAAATATTTTGCTTAAGTGGCAATGCCACTTCAAATTTATTATCTTTTAAGACAACTGTCTCTTGAAACATTGTTTCAGCTAAGTCTTGTTCGGAGCTAGTCTCTGTGTAAGTTTCTGGCACCTTTTCAGTTGTCCAAAATTGGGACACAATATTATCCAGTTTTTCAAAGTTATTATTGTGTGTTGGCTGACCACAGCAAAAATTAGAAACTAAGTGAGGCTCCGAGGCCATACTAGAGTTATTAGTCAGAGCTGCTACAATATACCCGAAACGTGTGTTTTGAAGTATCAAACCATTAGGTCCGGCAGGTAGTTGTTCAGGTAAAAGAGCCTTAAAGAAGACATGTGATGCCAATAGTATATCAATCCCTGAAGAAATATCAAAACTGTCATCAGCTAATGTGACATTGGGAGGTATGATAATGTTTTCATTTCGAAGAGAAACTTGTGGCATATTCGTTGTAATATTTTTTACAACATTGCATGTAACTGTAATACTGAAATCCGTTACTATAGAATGAACACTCAATGGAGTTTTACGTGCCTTAAAACTAGGACCTTCACACACACCAGAAATGGGTGATTCATCAGGGAATAATTCACATCCTAACTTCTCTGCTACATCAGAGCGCAAAAAGGTTATCTGACTACATGAATCTAGAAGGCACCGAACAATCATAGGTTTCCCATGTTTATCATATACTCTTGCCTTAATAGTAGGCAAAAGATCAAGATCTTTTCTACTTGTCAATAGACTAATAGATGCTGAAATAGGTTTTTCAGAATTTTCTAGCTGTGACACTGTCGCAGACTGTAGAGGAACTTCCTCATGCAGAATAGTATTATGCTTGCCCTTACAAATAGCACATTTAAAAGTGTAAATACATTTTTGACCAATATGCTCATTTAAGCAAATGTTGCATAATTTATTGGACACAACAAACTGTTTCCTCTTGTGAGGTTCTACCAATTTAAATGTTGAACACTGATGCAATTTGTGAACATTAGACTGACAATACTTACATTTTGTCTTGATTGACTTAACTGGCTTAATGTTATTAGTCGACACTAAACTAGAACGCCGCCCAGTAGGGGCACGTTCTCCCAGCGACTCCAAGGCAGCTGCTCGTTGCTCTAAAAATTTCAAAAAATCATTAAGCTTGGGCAAGTCACTATTGCTCTGATTTTCTAAGTGGTAGGCTCTAAGAGTGTACTGGTCAAGTTTTCTTTGTAAAATTGCAATGATAATTAAATCCCATTGTGAAACTGGGGCATTTAAATTAGTTAAGGCACCTAAATGTTGCCTAGTTTCAGACACTAAGGTCCGTATACATCCAGCGGATGCCTTTTGCATGGGCAGCAAATCTAAAATTGAAAGTATATGATGATTTACTAACTGCTTTTTATTGTCATATCTTTGCCTTAGAAGATCTATGGCTATCGGGTAACTGTCAGCTGTTAAGGGTAAATAATTGATTAAGGCCAAAGCCTCTCCACTCAAGTATGTTTTTAAGTAATATAGCTTCTCGCAAGCCTTTAATTTAACATCAGCATCAATGACACTATTAAATAGGGAGATAAAACTTTGGTAGTCACCTACCTCACCATTGAACACCTTCAAACTTATGGGAGGTAACCTAAAAGGTGACGCGTTACAACCTCCGGCGGAAGCAAAGGATCTAGAAACCAAGTCGGCCGCGCCCAACGCGTTATTAATTATGCCCGCGTAAAAAGATCTGAGCACGTCATACTTTTCTTCAAAATCTTCTACGCGCTCAGTATCCGCAGGATCTAGCAACAAGATTTCTAGATTCGTCTCCTTATATTCTTCGAAAATCTTTTCCAATCTATCCTTCTTCTGTTGAAAAAGCAAAGGATCCGCGTCACTACCAGTAGAAGTAGCTTCGGTTGTAGCCTTAAAAGCCATCATGCGTGTTAATGCCGCCTTTAATTGTCCCCTAGCCGCTCTTAGCCTTTTAAGATCGTCGTCGGCCATTTTGTAATGACAATTCCTTAAACAATGTCAAGCACTTAAATAAATACAATATATGCAACACACAAACGTTAATATCCGACGTATAACGCCAATAAACGGCTAAAAATAACAATTGGTTACCTTGCTGTTTATAAATAAGCAGGAGAATATAATATATTAACTCCAAATCACACTTGAAGCCTTTGCAACTTGCAAACAAAGAAGACAACAGCGCAATACAATATAATTGCAACTTGCAATGCAATGTAAACAAATTGCGAACACAAACGAGTTTAGCGCTTATATCTATGGTTAATTATTAGCTAACACAATAAAGAATAGCCTTTAAATTAAAAATGCACAATAAATCCGATGCCGGTATATCGTAAGCGTAATTACGTGAAGTTCGTCGCGAATGAGAATGAACGAACGATCGGAGATGAGCGGAATGAAGTCGTGACGAGTGCGACGAATGGGCGGGCGCACAGCCGCGACACGAAGTTTGACGCAGATCACCGATGGCGAAGACGTTCCGTTCTTGCAAATATTGCGCAGCGTTACTATCACTTTTTGATGCAGCTAAGTACACGATGTCCTTGTTGTAAAATGCATTTGTATAAAAGGAACGCAATCGAGTGAAGTTGCTATTGGAACTTCTTGAATAGAGAATCGGAAATAGATGCACGGAAACGAGAATGAGTGAATCTCGGATTCAGATCATCACTGAATGAACAAAAACTGTAGAATGTCTTTTGTGAAGTACCCAATGGGAAATTAAAAAGTTACACCAATGTCTTTTAGCACTAAAATTTCGAGTCACTGTTCGACGAGTACAATTTGTTGTAGTCACTGACTATGAAATAAAACAGTTTATTGCCAGCACAACTTGCACTAAGCATTAAGTTTAAGTTCACTGAACTAAAGTGTGTCCGAACTTCGGCGCACTAAAAAAATAATATAACACGCAACTTGCGGTATAGAAGAAAGTAAAAATAATGTTCACTGAACGGCTACACAGAGCGAAAAAATGTTTTTGTCCCGGTGAGCACTGCACTCCGGGATTCTGTAAAAATTGGTGGCAACTTGCCACCCTTTTTGGTCACTAGCCACCCGCACTGCAGTTGTTCTAGGTCCCTTAGATATTTTGCAACTTGCAAAAAGTTGAGTACAAAAGTCCTCACACTCGCGCACTGCACAAGACCGTCGACAGTATGGCGTACGTACGGCCCGACCACGTTGTACCGAACACAGTTCAAAGTATATTAGCGCTAAACGGCCTCTCGAAGGACCATTAATATGTTAGGCGCTAATAAAACATATTATTTTATATATTTGAAAACTATATTTCCACTCTTTTAAACTAGGTAATTACAAATTTTGGGTTACTAATCCGAATAGCGCTTGTGGTTAGGTGCGAGGTATTTTTTGTACTAACTTGAAATGTTACAGTTTTGATAGCTGTCATTCTGACAGATGTCATCTTTATGTACCGTCTCGTACAGCTACAATTGTCGTGTTTATTGAGATAATTGTAATTTTACTCCACAGAAAAGTATCTATTTTCTGATAATTTATTAAAAATCTTGCAATGCATTTTACGTTAGCGTACAAAAGAATCAATGAGCTTAGTTCTAGAATTATAACTAACGTGAGACTCAAAAATATTAAAATATTATCGAACCGGGTTACACACATATTTAAATCGATGATTGCTCGAAATGTTTCGACCCATTAAGAGGGTCCTCGTCCGGAGCACCCGATTCAATAATATTTTAAAGTGAGCTTAGTTATTGAAGAATTACTTTTGTTCTATCACCACAACAATGTAGGAAAAGGTCACGTGACTTTTCGTTCAGATCTGTCATTCTTAACTTATCGCTTATCGTATACGATTGCAGAATAGCCTGCTGATGATTTGAGCAAATGTAGAGAACGGTTATCTGCCGCGTTTTTGCTGAGAGGCGTTGGGTTTGAGAAAATCAGCGGGATTTATTCTTTATTACTTTTTTGAAATATGTATAATAGTACATTACGACACAAGTGCGAAAAACATGAAATTCGAAACGAGTGGCGATATTTTAAAACACGACCGATGGGGAGTGTTTTAAATCGACACGAGTTACGAATTTCGTTTTTTTGCACGCGTCTCGTACGACGTTCTTTTAGTGCAGATGGCCCTCCGAAATTTTGGACCTGACGTAAAATGACACACTTCTCGCACTAGAGCCTAAAAAAGGCGCCACCTGTACAACAAAAAATCTATTATATCACATTGCTTTAATTAGGAAGACGTCTTACTATTACATTGATTTAAACTTTCACGATTATCACTCATATTTTAAAGACAAACGGGTCTTAATCGTGGTCTGCCTGCGACCACGGGTGTAACGTCACGCCCGAAACGTCAGGATATAATTAAACGTCTTACTATTGTTGATTTAAATTACGCCCTTATTACCAATGACATCTGTGTACCTTACCCACAGAATTAGATTTGGATAGAAGAAACAAGTTCATTCATTTGTATGGCGGCCGAGCGTGTCAGATTTTGTACTGAAGTTGTTACCTGCCTATGGTTTTGAATATGTCTCAGACCCTTGAGTATTCATATTATTTTGTGTTGTTGCAATTAATATTACTTAAGGAGGCATTATTAATGTCTTTGTTCACTTCAACTTACAAAATTTGACGCCCGAAAGCTGCAAGCTGCGATTAGAGACGGACAACTCGGTGGATTTTACTGAGTTCATTTGACACGCTAAGTAGATACGTTTGCTTGATCTATGGTATATATGACATCTGTGTACCATACCATAACGATAGAGACGTGTTCAGATATTTTTGAGCTCTCCGGACGCGACGATATATCTGATGGCGACTGTACAAGGTAGAGCTAGGTATTCTATTATATTCGATTAGCTATGTACTCGTATTACCTCGATTTCTAAGTAATTGTGTATTTAATTATACTAATAATGAAGAAACATGCTGGCTTCTATTAAAATAAATGTAATCATTGTGGCGTAGTTATACGAATAATGAATTATTAATAATAATATGAGTGATCATTATTTCATTCAGACTGGCGCGGTGGTTCATTCAGACTGGCGCGGAGGTATCCGCGCGGTCGGCAATACAATATATTGCTAGGTGGAAGTACCAGGCGTAACATGTTAACAGAGAACATTTATTTGAAAAAAACAATATTTTGCTCATATACATAAAGTAAATCTACATAAAGTATTGTCATGTATTTTGGGAGAGGAGTTTATAACTTTTGCTAAATAGTATTTATTTTATAGGGTGACAATATCAAACTTTCTCAAAATTGCAAATTTTCTTAGTCAACTCCATTGTATTTAAGATATTAACACATCATCAGCCTATGATAGTCCACTGCTGGACGTAGGCTTCTCCTATTAACTATGCGCATAGACGCATTAGAAGGTAAATGCCCATAATCGCTGGGCAAGCGGATTGGCGATCGCAGTAATGTCCACTATGATGACGCTGCTGCCCATCATCAATCTTTTATCAAATAATGGTCAGTGACACTTCAATCCTTTAGACGACTCTTACGACACCCGCAGGAGGAGTTGGGGTGGTGACAAATGTATTCTTAATGCCGTCATCACACGGCCAAGATATTAAACACTCAGTCTTAATAAACAAATGTCAGTCTGTCTTAAAATTATGCAAATAATTTAAATATAAGCTAATTAGCTAAGAAGCATTAAAGGTACATACATTAATCATCGTTGTAATACCCTAATAGTTCATTTTATCTTATCGATGTCAACTCAAGCTATAATGACGATTATTGGTACAGCGTCGGGTACTAGTACTTACACCTTACAGGTGATTAGAATGATAACTTGTATAAAACAACAATAGTAACTAATTTATGATACAAATGTGGAATACTTTCCACCGACTACTGGCTAAAGCTAAAACTAAAGGCTTTTTTCAGGACAAATGTCGGTGTCTACAAAACGCGAAAGAAGCGAGTGTTTTAAAACCGACACGAGTTACAAAAAAACTACGTTGCAACACTTTCAACATCTGTATCATATAAGTAACATTTTATAATGTATTATGCGAGGAACACCAGACCGTGCGGAAAAATATTTTTTAGTATAGATGGTGCCTTGTCTAGGTTCTAGTGCAAGAAGTGGGTCATTTTACGTCAGGTCCAAAACTTCGGAGGGCCATCTGTACTAAAAAACGTCGTACGAGACCCGTGCAAAACCGAAATTCGAAACGAGTGGCGATGTTTTAAAACACGACCCATAGGTTACGATCAATTCATGTTTTTCGCACTTGTGTCGTAATGTCCTAATGTAAATTCATTCCAGCACACGTGTGGAAAAGTATCACTTTCTGAGCATATGCACTGTAAAAAAATATTCCCAAGCTACGCATCGATTTGATTACTGTTTATTAAATACCTGAACCGGCTACAGGCAGCGAAGCATGCCTTTCTTACTGGTTACGTGATCCACAGACATATATTGAGATAGACGTAGCAAGTATTTCAAAGTTAAGGCGACTAGTTATGGAAAACGCTCATATTTGAAAGGCTAAAGTTTCGTAACAAGTTAAACAAGTTTCTGATTTCAGTTATCAGCGCCAGAACGTTTTGAGTATATTGCCCGAGACAGAAAAAAAAACTGGCCAAGTGCGAGTCGGACTCGCGCGCGAAGGGTTCCGTACCATTATCAATTTATTATTAAAAAAATACAGTTAAATCAACCTACCTCAAAAACTAAAAGAGATAATTTAATCAAACCAAAAATCGTTGATAGAGTTTATTAATGTGCATAACATATATTTTTTTTAGAATTTTATATCGCGTAATTTAAAAAATAGAGGGGGGGACACATTTTTCAGACTTTGAGAGCTGA
Organism: Thaumatotibia leucotreta; assembly: GCA_025490895.1. Taxonomy (NCBI): domain Eukaryota; kingdom Metazoa; phylum Arthropoda; class Insecta; order Lepidoptera; family Tortricidae; genus Thaumatotibia; species Thaumatotibia leucotreta. The sequence goes on along the minus strand of JALPQI010007989.1, from coordinate 26,122 downwards.
TATCTCGAAAACGATTTGCTTAAATTTAAATAAGATTTATAAACCATTTAGTATCATAATCCTGTAGCAGTTCATACAACACATATCCTTACCAAATTTCGTTACTGTAGCATTTATAGTTTCCGAGTAAATCAGCTGTGACAGACGGACAGACGGACAGACGGACAGACGGACATGACGAATCTATAAGGGTTCCGTTTTTGCCATTTTGGCTACGGAACCCTAAAAATGGACAGGCCGGATATAGCTGAAAACCACAGCAGCAACCAATTAACAGTAGGTAACTGTCAGGATAGATATTCTTATCGCAGGGCTGACTAATCAGCCTTTAGTGGACCCAATGACTTATGTTATTATCATGCTGTTGAGGCCGTCATCATATTTTATGCTTCAAAATTACACCTACACCTCCATAATTTTGGCAATATTGCCGGTAAGAAAAAAAATCCTATAAAATATTCTGCTCTGGTAATGGTTTTATTTAAGTCTGTTATATCCAACACTTGGGGTTGCTACCATGATGTCCGTGAGTTCTTAAGGTGCGTTTAAACTAAAAGAGCATTCGCTGTTCTAGCGCCCGTTCTACGAAATCAACCAATCATGTTTTGTGTACCGATCGAATTTCGTAGAGTGGGAGTTAGAACAGCGAATGCTCTTTTAGTTTAACCGCACCTTAAATTGAATCGCATTGGTAGATCGTGGTAGCCCATGGTCTGTGGGTCCAACGAAGAAAAGTAGCATATCTGCAGTCCGCGACCAATCGCTGCGACCGGCGCACGCGCTTCTTTCAACAGATATCTCGTTTCGCAATCAACCTGTTTATTTGGTTGGTTAATTTATTGGTTAAACTTTTTACTTACATCGTGGTGATGTTATTGGATTATGTGTGAATCACGTAATACTTAAATTTTTACTGAACATTGCAATTTGTGTGCTATTAACAGTTGTTTTGATTGATAATAGTGATAATGATACCAGTGTTTTGTTTTTGTCGTGGGATAAAATATATTATCTTGTGACTACGTTCAATGCGGAATATATGTAATAATTGATCAGAACAATTCTAATTGTATTTAATTAAAAAAAACTGTCACATGTCGTAAGTAGCAATAGTAGGTAGGTAATGTTAGAGAAAATTCGGAATTCACTGTGAGAATTCATTTTTTAGTAGCTCTACTACTGTAAAATTAATGTGCATCTAATAATATGATGCACTACAAAACGTATAGTAGTAAAAAAAATCTAAAATTCGTTGAAGGTTTGGAGAACAAACGTCCTTATTTGTAATCAAATTTCTTGAACTTGTTTTAAAAAATTCAGTACCTACAATATCTTTAATTAATTAATTTATTTTAGGGATAACCATCAATTGCACAAAAATATTACATGAAATGTTACAATGGATGTTTTACATTATGTACAATCAATAGCATTATCCACGGAGTACAATTAATTGAAGGTTGTCTGACCACCTTTATATAAACGATATCTAGAATATTTTAACACGTAATTATTGAAGTAGTTCAAATTATTTTTATTTTTTATAGTAACATATTGGTGGTAAATTGACGTATTGGCGCGAGCGAGCCGTATAGTAGAAAGTAAACGCGCGTTAATTATGCGCGCAATCTCATGGTACGGCTACAGAGCCTGTATAGCACCTTCCAGGTGGACCACCTTCCGAAACTGATACTCTGTCTACTAAAAAACCCGAATCAAAATCTGCTACCTTAAAACCACCTAACTATAGTCCAAACACTCCCAACTATGGTCCAAAACCTACGAACAAATAAAACATGGAAGCCGCACGCCATATTAAATTGCCTTTCAAAAACGGTCCTGAATTTTATTTCACAACTGTCACCCCCTCTTCAATGCATCACGGTAATGAATGTCAATATAAACCTATAAAAACATAAACCGCCATTTAAAAATAGTTGTGATTGGTCCATCAAAGTTTGATTGGCTATATTCTTTAAACATTTGTCAAAGATGTTGCGCCGAAATATGCGCGGTGTTAAGAAAAGCGCTACGTCCTGCCCATCTTGGCACAATTGCTTTTGGGGGCATTTTTGAGCTGGCATTAGACGTCCATGTTATACCTATATGGTCGCAGTCCAAAACTTAATCGAATGTCTTTCCATAGGTTTAATTGTTATATTAATCGTGCTATTCATAAGCAAACTCACACTCACACTCCTCATTAGAAAAAAAAGCAAAGCCGAAAAGAAAATTCGGACTGATACAGATTGGAGTTGAGTGGTTTTACGGTACTTAATTTCAAAGATCTAAGCATACAAGAGACAGACAGACAGCGCGACGCGAACTTGTTTTATGCTATGTAATGATGTAAGTAAATTTGAACATCATACACACCATTATGTAAAGTAAACAACGAATGCAGAATGAAGTTCAAACAAAGTTCAATGTCGTATTTTTAAATAGGTAGGTATCTAATTAAAAAAACATTAAAAACATCTCACACCTACTCATGTTTCATGTACCTATCCGATTGTTGGACCATTGGTGCCTATTCAGAAAATACTGAATTACTATAATTAACAAGGATTATCTGATCTCATAAAACAAATCTTACATTGATTGAACAGTTAATGTACCTAATTAAAACATTCCACTGGGTTAGACTGCAGTAGCAGAAAACTATAACTAAATACCTAAAATAAGTAAATCATTAAAACCCACAAAAGATATATTAAACTCGAATGGGTAGTATGGTATCTGTTACCAATTCGACGATAGACGAACATTCTATTGAACAATAGCGCCAAACGTATCCAAGTGAAAAACACTAAGAAAAGACCATGATAAACTCGAAGTAAGTGGTAATGTGGCCTCACTGGGAATCGTAACAGTAATCCCGAATTCCATTGTAACAGTGCCTACAGCCAAACCTATAAAAATTTTAAAAGTGAACCATCAATCAACCAGGGTATTCCAGGGTATACCAGAATTCGCACAAAGTGGGTGGTAATGTGATCTCAGTGAGCCCCGCAACAGTTAATCCAATAGTCTATTGAACAGTAATGCCAAACGTTTAAGATACTAGTGGAAGACACCAATAAAAGACTAGGATAAGTAAGGTGCAGGTACTATGGTTTCTATAAGTAGCAAAAACTAAATTTCTTAAACCATTTATTTCGTTGACAAAACTGTCTATAGCGACATACCAACAAATAAAATAACCTAACGTGATCTCAGTGAGATCTTCGACAGTAATCCAATATTGATTATATTAGATATTACCCCCCCCCCCACAAGATGGAGCGACGACCTGGTAAAGGTTGCGGGTGTCCAATGGATGCGGACAGCTCACGACCGATCTTTGTGGAACTCTCTGGGGGAGGCCTATGTCCAGCAGTGGACGTCAATTGGCTGATGATGATGATGATGATGATGATGATGATATTAGTGGGTATATTTAAGATCCTAGTGAAACACCACCAAAAGACCAGGCTGCTCCCGGAGTGGGTAATGTGGTCGACAACCTGATGCTAGTAAATATATTTCGTTGAACACAAGTGACCAACAAAAGAACATGATAAGTACAAAGCGAGTGCTGCTGTAATCTCCGTAAGTGACGCGCCCTATCTTCCGTTGAACAAAAGTACTAAAGTGACCAACAAAATACAATGGCAAGCACCAAGTATCCGGTAATATGATCTCAGTGTTTTATTCTTGTCAAAAATACCTGTGGCCTATTTCACCATAATTACAAGTGTGACAATTGTAAAATATCACTGTTACTGACGTCACAGGCCTCCGTAGGCTACGGCTACCGCTTACTATCGGGCGGTCCGTGTGCTTGTTTGCCACCTACATAAAATTATTACTAATAACGTTATTAAATCGTTAATAAAACTACTTTTTATTTTCCGAAACCCGTGACAATTGTCGCAAGGTTTAGTACAATTCTCATTCAATCTTGACATGAGGTTCGGCATATGTCGGAATTTCGCTACAATTGTCGTGTTTTTTTGTGACAATTGTAATTTTGCTTCGCAAAAAAGTAGTTATTTACTGCTGATTTATTAAATTCCTGCCGTAAATTTTATATTGGTGGAAAACAAACGCTCGGCCCTTCCGATGGTAAACGGTAACTGTAGCCTATATAGACGCCCCAGATTGGAGAAACAGTAAATTTACAATTGTAGCACTTGTCAATGTGGTGAAATTGGGGACTGATTGTAATAAATATATTCCGTTGAACGAAAGTACCAAAAGTGACCAACAAAAGACTATAATAAGCACGTAGTGTGTGGCAAAGTGATCTTAGTGAGAACTTCGCCAAAAATGAGCTAGAAAAGACCATTATAAGCACGAAGTATCTGGTAATGTGATCTCTGTGAGAACTTCAACAGTAATGCAATTCTATTCTAGTAAAAAATACCTGATTGTAGTAAATATTTTTTGTCTAAAGTGCCAATAGTGACCAAGAAAAGACCATGATAAGCACGAAGTGGGTGGTGCTGTGGTCGCTGTGGGCGGCGCGGCTGGCGCGGCAGCCGACGGCGCCGCTGCGCGTGCGCGGCGGGCTGCTGCGCGGGAGCGTTGCGCACGACGGCTCGCATCGCGCGTTTCTGGCCATACCTTATGCTACTATCCCACAGGAGAATCGGTTTCAGGTGGGTTTTCTTATCTTAGTTCAATCTTGTGGGCTGAAAGTATCAAGTAGTTTGAGCCAAATCAGTAAATTCTGATTTTTTGGAGACTCAATGTTTTCCACAATCTGACCTTTTTTTAGATATTCAGACGATTAAGATTTATATAATTATGTGGGATCACCATCAGAATTTGAATATTGAGACAAATTATGTTAGAGTCTGTGCAGAAAGAGGTTTGTGGCAGCAAGTTATGTTATTCATGATCGGAATTAGATCTGTCCAAAAGACTGGACACTGGGGGAAATGGACGTAATGAACCGATTAGACATTTGGGGAGTTAGACCTTCAAAGAACGGACACACTAGACGTTTAGGGAATTAGACCTAATGGACCGCTTCGTTCGTGATTACCAATGTTCCAATTGCCTTCTCTTCCCGAACAGACTCTACACTCTAGCATATAAACAAAGAAACAACAATAAATTGATTTTTTTGACAGTTGGTACGTGTTTGGAAATGATCTGTCACTTTTCGGCCAACTTATTCTTTTGGTATGATATATTTCAACTTTAAAAACTGATTCTTTAAAGGGAATAAGAAATAATTCCGAGGTCTACAGCTCCTTCCGCTAGTGCGTCGTTGCGTCTATAAAATCCGCTCTGTGTTTGATTTATGACTTTGAAATAGTAACCTAGCTACTAAACAGGGTATTTATTGCATGAATTAAAATCCACCACATAGCGATTTTTGCAGGCACAACGACGCTGTCAATAATTTGATGTCTCCTCCGGTTGTGACAGCATGTTCGCACGAAGGTGCTCGACGACCAGAAACTACCATTATGCAGCATTATATAACACTTTCCACAGTTTTGATTCCTCATCAGTTCAGCTATTCGGTCTCAGTATCTGCCACTATAAGTTGGCATATATGGATAATTACTTTACAATTATTTTACGTCACCTTTGGCCACGAGCCTGCAGCTACAGCATCGGGAAACGGGGTGAATGAGCACATCAGATGCTTGACAGCTCGCTCGATTTCGGCCGAACGTCCCTCCAAAACATAACATCGGCCACAAGTAGGATCTTTGGGCAGCTAATCTCACTTCCTTGTCAAAACAGAACGTACGACGCAATAACTGTGTCGTAAAGAGTGTCCTCTATAGCAATTACACCATATTTTATACTTCAAAGTTTTTCTTTCTATCCTACTTAGTTGTTTATACTTAATTGACATGATACACCACAATACCTTGATAGATGTTACAGTTTAGAAATCTTAAACGGCCAATTATCTCTATTTATAGACCGATGTGCAATCAGAGCAAATATAATTGTAGCGCCAGTAGTCAGGGATCTAGAGACCACAGCGCCCGGTAGGCGTCGCGTGCGCAGTGTATCGCAATCACAACGCCGTGCGATGACTCGAATATTAATATTCATAAATCGCTACACTCGTATCAGTAGGTTAATGGGTAGGTAGTTGGTAGTACCGGTTCCTTTTTTAGACTGCCGAAAAAGGTTTCCGAGTGTAAATAAAATTGTTGTGGTTATGAATATACAATAGGTATATTTTTGTACCTAATTATTAAAGTTTTGGTCATTCTTTTGATTGCATTGAAATGTAAAACATTCAGCACAAAAATTTAGTGAGATTCATTCATACTAAAATTATATCGGTGGGTTAGATACTCACGTTTTTTTAAGTCGAAAAATGCCTTAACCCTTCGTATGTCTAAGCACTGATCAGTGACGAGGAAACTATTACAAAAAAATATTAACGAAGGGTTAAACAGACATTCTATGTTAGCTTTGTCAAAAACTTTTCAAAAACCCTGTTTAGTCCACTAACGCGATTTTAAACTAATAGTATACTCGTACAGCAAATATTACCTAATGTAAATAGATAATTTTTGAGTACCAGTACTAATAACATCATTTTATCTTCAAGGCCCCAGGTCCCGAGCCAACATGGGACGGCATCTTCGAGGCCGACAGACAGCACATCCGCTGCCTGCAGCGTCTGGACATTCACCAGGATTTCTTCAGCGGCCAGCAGGACTGCCTCACCTTAAACGTCTACACCCCTCTCACTCCCACCTCCCCTCTACCAGTCATGGTCTTCATTCACGGCGGAGCGTTCGTCGAGGGCTCTGCTTCCACAGGCCTCTACGGACCAAGACACCTCGTCTCAAAAGGCGTCATACTCGTAACTATAAACTACAGACTTAACATCCAAGGGTTTCTATGCTTAGGCATCAAAGAAGCCCCAGGGAATGCTGGTATGAAAGACCAAGTGGCAGCGCTGAGATGGATCCAGAGAAATATAGGAGCGTTTGGTGGAGACCCTGATAATATCACTCTGTTTGGAGAAAGCGCAGGAGCATCGTCCGTGTCTCATCATTTGTTGTCACCAATGTCTAAAGGTTTATTCCATAAGGCTATATTACAGAGCGGTTCGTCTTTAGCCCCATGGGGTCATCAGTTATCTCCTGTAGCACCAGCTATTTCTCTAGCTAAAGTTATGGGGTTTGAATCTGAGGATCCGCTTGAAATTTTCAATTTCTTTTCGAAGAAGACGGACATGGAATTGGTTATACCGAGAATACCTCGAGAGCACGGTAATACTGTTTACTCAGAAATGCTGGTATCCCCTTGTGTTGAAAAGGAATTCGAAGGTGTGGAAGCATTTTTGACGAAATTACCCTACGAACTGCTCTCAAGAGGAGAGTTCGCAAAAATGCCCATAATGATTGGCATTAACAGCGAAGAAGGATACTTCTTGGCCAGCCTGGAGAACAGCACAACGCTGTCAAATATGGACTTGTCTATAGGTTTGCCCAGGGATTTGGACTTGACAGATGAGAAACGTCAAGAAATAGGCTGCAAGCTGAAGCAGATGTACATGGGGAACGACACAATTTCTGAAGCAACTTTGATCAAACTATCAAAGTACTACGGAGAAGCTTTCTTTGAGTATCCTATGGCTGTTGAGACAGAGTTCATTCTGAAGAGTACAGACCAGCCTGTCTTCAACTACGTATTCAGTTATGATGGATGGAAGAACCTAGCTAAGTTGATAGCTGGGTTCAGGACAGCTCCTGGGGCAACGCATGTAGATGAGATCTTGTATCTGTTCGAGCAGAACATTCTGGCGAACATGTTCGAGACAAGAATGATTGAAACGATGACCACGCTGTGGACGAACTTTGCTAAGTTTGGGTAAGTGTTGTATTCTGTAACTAATATAAATGGAATCAACATATACAGGGTGTCACAAAACGCATCAACATTGCGATACAGCGAGGAAATACCGCCAGCATCCATCCTCGGCACAATGCCACAAGGGACAATCTTAAATATCGTAAAAGAAAAACACAATTGTAGTGAACTCTTTGGTAATACATATTTGTTTAAGGGACCATTCAGTATCGCATTCTTATTTAAAAAAAAGTAGAAGTAAATATTTTTTGTATAGGGAAAAATTTTGGTACATAATTATGTCAAGGGTGGGGTCACCCAACTTGGGTTGGCTGAAAAATTTGTAAATGTGTATTTTTTCCGAATCTTAACGTAAACATAGAAAATGATTCGGTTAATTTCCTATCGATTTAGCAAGAAAATAGTAACATTTTAAGTTATAGCGGAGTTTCGGTGATAATTCCTGCTCTAAATAGTTAAAAGTACCTACGTAGCTAATGGATACCACAAACATAAAGATTAAAATATCTCTTTGATCGTTCCAGGAATCCAACACCAGAACCTTCAAGCCTGTTGCCAGTAACTTGGCAACCCACAAACCTGTCAAAACCTGAGGCTTTCGTCATAGACAAGGAGCCATCCACTCGCCCATTGTGGGCGAGTAGCTCGCTACACTACTGGCACGAGCTCTACGCTAAACATAGAAAGTTACGTGTATAGAAGTGGTAATGTTTGTGTAAACATAGACAAGAAAGTAGGTTTTATGTAAATGATGAAATCATTCCAAAAATGTGATAGAGTAAGACATTATTATTTAAACAAAATGTTATAATGGCGGTGATTCGTTTAGTACCTATACCTATCTTATTCTATATACTTAATTAAGAAAAAGTATGATATTTTTCAGGGGCGGGTTGAATTTGTTTTCTTTTTATTTTTAATATAAAGGGTACCTACACTGAAAGATTATTGTCTAAGACTCTACGTATATCTAGTCACCTTAACAATTTATTAAGTTAGGTAGGTAAGTACCTAATAATGGTAATTAGAAGATTGCTAACCATACATATCTGATAGTTATAAAACTATAATGTTTAGATGAATATTATGTATTTTAAAGTTAAAATCCGATTTAAATAAAAGTGTTTTTTTTTCGTGTAAGTTTAAAGGTTTATACAGAAAGAAATATCACAAATGTTTTTGTGGCTTTTTTTGCTGGAATAAAACTAGTTGCTAGCAACTGTACGTATTTATACATATCCCTGTAATGCATAAAGACCTAAGTATACAATTTAATGATTTTATTCTCCAACTCAGTTAATCTAAGGTTAAATAGAAGAGATTCCGTAATATTTGTTTGTTACTACTTTGGCTATTTTACCATGTAATATTTGGCAAATACGTTGTACGATCTAAATTGGCAATGGAAAGCTGCTTGCGAAATTTTAAGTTTAACCGGTTTTTTATGGGATCAGAGGCAAACGAGCACACCTACACAGTTTTTTTATTCTGTGGCAATTATCTCCGAAAATATTGACTAAAGAAAAAAAAACTTTTCGAAACCTTATTCTTTTTTAAAGACATTCTTTTATTAAGCGATTTATGCGATACCCCACACTAAATGATTAAAGCAAAATAAAAAAAAATATCCCAACTTTACTAAGGGGGAGGTACTTGAAAAAAAGTCCTCCGGTAAAACCTCGGCAGATATCTCAATGCTCATTCCACAGATGGATCGTCCGCGGGAGGACTTACCCTTGTACCATAAGGGTGCTCCAGTGCTCCAAATCTGTATGCTTAGCACATGATTGGTATATCAGTAATATCAGTATGTCGCCGCGAGATAGATTTTCCATCTTTTACTAATTATATGAATAAAAGAGGGATGGATCTATCTCGCGGCGACATACAGGGTGTAAGTATAATACGGGCGAAGCTTTTAACGGGTGTTAGTTTACGACATAATAAGTAACTACATTCAAATAACTTTTACTTAAATTTAGAGCAACTAATTTTTCAATACAAAATAATTCGGCGCGCAATGTAGAGCAACATCATCATCATCATCATCAGCCTATATTAGTCCACTGCTGGACGTAGGCCTCTCCTATTAACTTTGCTTATAGACGCATTAGGAGGTGAATGCCCATAATCGCCACGCTGGGCAAGCGGATTGGCGATCGCAGTAATGTGTCCACTATGATGACGCTGCTGCCCATCATCAATCTTGTAGAATGGTCAGTGACACTTCAATACCTTAGTCGACTCTTACGACACCCGCACGAGGAGTTGGGGTGGTCTTTCCTTCTAACCACTGAAGCCGCCGCACGTGTCCTAGACATAAATAAGAACCTATCGATTGTACCTTATCCATAATTAAAATGGTAAACTATTTAAGTAGTTTTACTTAGAGGCTCCAACATAATTGGTTTGAGCAACATACGCGAGATAAATACTCGTTGACAGCTAATTTCAAAAGCAGATAACATAACATAACTGCCATGTCAACAATAACAAATGTTAGTACCTACATTGCTGCTCCGATAATCTTAAAAAAAATCTGTGGGGTCATAATTAGGTATGAGTAACTTTAAAAACCTTGTAATCTATGATTACACTAATGAATCCCATGCCTGGTTTAATTGATTGCCCGTATTAGACTTACACACTGTACACCGTGTTTTTATTGATTTCCGTTAAATTATATCGGTACTGTTCATTTCGTGAAAAATTTTTTTTTTCGTTTTCTTACATAATAATTCAAATGGCAAGTGTGAGAGAACCTTAAGAATAAGATCTCAGGTGACTGACGGCACATATCAAAATAAGTTTCATTCGGATGTAATAAAGGTTGCAATACACTTTTTGTTCAGTCATTATAAACTTATTTTTTAAATAACTTAATAACAGTAAGAGCTAAGATACTAGTTTCTTAGAGAAATTTTTTTTTTTTTTTTTGACCTGAAAAAGCTTCACGCCACGGCTTCAAAACACGGTGTATATTGTCGCACTAAACCTGTGCTATGCCTCCTGTAGTAAGGCCACGGTTGGGCTTGCGGCACCCGATAACACGGCTTATGGTAAACAGCGGTGCGGATTCGCGCCCTTTACCGGTTTTTTCCGGTATTGCTTTAATCTTTATTGTTTTTGAGTACCGGATTGCGAGGTTTGGCTTTTCGTTTGTTTATTTTGAAAGTCTCCGTAGCTTAGTCACTTACCAGTAAGTATGATCGTGGTCAAACGTCTACCTGTTCAGAATAAAAAAAAAATAGAAAAAGTCCGTAGTGAAGAAAGCCTGGGAAGCTAGAGGTCACGGGTTTGAATCCCTTTTTAGTACTTATATAGGTATCTATTTTTAGTATTTATCAGAATATATTTGAAGCGTCCACGGAAAAAATATGTCCAGTACCTAAAAAAATCAGGGCAAATTCACACCTTATTCTGTTAAAAGTAAGGTGGTTTTTCCTTCTGTAATTTGAATTGACTAGACATGTTCTTTCCGAGGACCTTTTATTTGTTCGACAATTGTGTTTGTTTTTTTTTTTACATATCAATCATATCATACTAGAATAGAATAGAATAGAATAGAATAGAATAGAATAGAATTCATTTATTTGGTGTAAAAAGGTAAACTTAAATTAAAATACATCTTAAACTAAAAACAACACCAAAATGGATGCCACTCAGCATATGCCGCTAGCTAAAATTTAGCCATGGCGCTGGTTTTCAGGGCAACCAGAATACATGGGTACATTAACATTAACCAAAAGTAACATAATAAAGCAGGAGAGGACATCAAAATTACAGAGAACACATTGACAAATTAAAGAGAGCAAAATATCAGTACGAGCATAGTACCTAGTGAAGGCTCGTGGATTAGACTACAGGAACCCAGGACAAAACACAACTGTTAACTAAGAAAATAGTATTTTTAATTATATTAATTTAAACTATTATTATTTATTGGTATTGTATCTATCTATCTATTATAATAACGTGGCTTAGCACCCAAAATCACCAACAAACATTTCAAGGATTCACGTCACGTTTATGTAAAATTTTCACCAAATTTGTCACCAAAGATTTGTACTACATTTGTCACCAAATATCGACTCAGGGATTGCAGTGTTACCGACCATTCATTTACTGAAAATTGATAATGGGCAGCAGCGTGTTCGTAGTGGGCATAGTTACTACTGCGATCGCCCACCCACTTTGCTAGCCTGTAGAGTGATAAAATAGTACATTCCCTAACTAGTGCGGGAAAACTTTTTTTCGGCGAGGGTTAAAGTTGGAGCCCGAGTGAAACGAGGGCTACAATCACCCGAGTTAAAAAGAAGTTTTTACACGTGTATCGAACGACTTTTTTCATAACAAGTAAGTAACGCAATATTGCCATCGATAAGATAAAATCAACTATGAGGGCATTTAAATGATGATAAATGATAATTGTATGTGCCTTTAATGCTTCACATCCCAACTTTGAAATAATTAATTAGTGTATATCTAAATTATTTGCATAATTTTAAGGCAGGCTGACATTTATTAGGACGAGTGTAATTATTTTCAGTATCCCAAGTCCCAATCTGCGACATTCAAACTTGTACTGAAGTGCCATCTATTGGGACTGCCAGCAAAAGCACCTGTCAGTTACTCATACAATGGAGTTGACTAAGAAAAATTTAAATGTTAAGACATTTTGATAGTGTCACCCTATAAAATAAATACTATTTAACAAAACTTACAAACTCATCTCCCAAAACACGTGACAATACTTATGTAGAATTATATATGAACAAAATATCGTGATTCAAATAAATATTTTCTGTTAACATGTTACGCACTGGTACTTCCACCTGTAGCACTAGTCAACGTGATGAAATAGTGGCCAGGAGCCTATTTCTCAAAAGCTTGTAACTTGTAAAACAAGTGGAAGTACAGTCAAGTGCAAAAATAAGTATCGAAAGAATCCGCTCATAAATATGTTACGACGTCCTTATTACACAGAATTATAGTGCACTAGGACATATTTTTGAACATTTTTGTGTACACCTTATTTTGTCTTTGACTGTACCTACTTATCTAATTAATGGTGTTTAAAAGAGACTACCACTTGTTATACAAGTTACAAGCTTTTGAGAAACGGGCCCCAGATAGCGACTCTAGCTATATCTATTTAGAACTACTAAAGCTGCGACAGAAAAGCAGATCGCCACCAATTCCCTATTTACCCTGTATTTAGCTCCGGAACTTCCATTCACCTCACTCGTTCCCATTCACTCATTCACTCGCGTTTAATAAGCGCTTTGAGCGGCTTATGTGGCGCTTTCTGAATGAACGGTTTAAGATTTTGCCAGTCGTAGTGGGTACCTATTGGCGGAACTCTGAGAGGATTATAAACAGTTCTTAGTGTTCACACTAGATGGCACTGTCATATCGACAACCAAAACTCACTAACACATACCTAGTACCTACTTGAAATAGAAATCGTATCTAAGTTCTAATTCAATACTGACGAGGTTGCGAAGAGTAGTGACAGTTTTTATAGTGAGTTTTGCTTGTCAGCTGACGATATTATGTCCATGTCAAAAACGAACTCCAATAATAATCGTGGGTTACCATCATTTTAGTTAAAATGTGTTTTGTCCTTATCTGTCACTTTGGCGATGGTATTTGTGACAAGAGTCGAATGCAATTTTTTTTTACATAGTTGAGACCTTATTAAAAACAAAAATCACGATCGCGTCAATTGTGTTAGAAAAGTTAGTCATAAAAACTATAAAAACGTGTGTGGTATAGGTACTTACCCCCTTATTCATAAACGTTTGTTAACTTAACAAGCCGCTAATAATTGTTTGTCCCTTTTGCTCTTATGGAGTCCTATTATTGTTAAGACCGAAAGGGACAAACAATTACCTATGTGCGGCTTGTTCAGTTAACAAACGTTTATGAATAAGGGGGTAACTCTATAGTAAATCGATAGCAAATAGTATAAAAACCGGCCAAGAGCATGTCGGGCCATGCTCTATGTAGGGTTCCGTAGTTATTCAAAGACGGCTGGGCCGATTATGTTCAAAATAGTTTTGTTTTAAAGTATTCTACAAATTCACTATCCATGTTTTTTTTCATTTTTTTTGGACCTACGGATCAAAAGTTAGAGGGGGGGACACAATATTTTTTTCTTCTGGTCCGATTATCTCCGAAAATATTGTCTTTAGAAAAAAAGTTTCTTTTAAGACCCTTATTCTTTTAAGAGACCTATTCAATGTTATTCCACACTATAGGATTACAGCAAATATAAAAAATGACCCCCTCTTCACCAGTTGGGGAGGTACCCGAAAAATAGTTATTTGTTTTACTAGGGAGCAAAGTGATTGTTTAACTCTCGTGCAAATATTGAAACCCGAGCAAGCGAAAGATTCCAGAATTTGAACCACGAGCGCAGCGAGTGGTTCATAAAATGGTATCTTGAGCGATGCGAGGGTTTTAAGGCACGAGAGTTGAACAAGCTTTGCTGCCGAGTGAAACACAACATTTTTCACCACACTAAAGTGAGGAAACATGCGAAATAAAACTCAAACATAACAAATTCGAAGGTATTTATATGCAAGTCCTCAACTTCCAAAAAATAAACAAATCAACAAATAATAAAACAATAACCTCAAATATTTATCTTGGCGTGGCTTGTAATTTTAAAAGAAAAAATATTCGGATGCGTTCTGAAATTTGCATAGTGAAAACACTTTAATTTTCCTATTGTTTTTATTTGTCTTATTTTTAGAACTTTTAAATAAAAGCCTTTTACAACAAAATGTGGTATTTAATTTGAATTTTAGCATATTGAATATAATATTATGAAAGGTCCATGTGCATTGTGTATGAATCTGTTTGAAACTATTGAGTTTTCGAACGTAGGTACTGTCTAGTTCAAACGTCAAAAAGCTTATTGCACTCTCAGGCCGTATAAGTTATTACTTTAGTCTATCCAGAAGATTAAAAAAAAATTACTTTAACCTCTAGAGATTAAAACACAGTTTTGCGCTCTGAAATTGAAGGACAAACAGCGTGTCTACGAGCAGTGTGGTGAAAAAATTGTGTTCTAGTTTTTATTGTATCACTTTGTTGGCATGATTAATATGTATACCTGTACTAAATTGCACATTTCTAGTATTAACGGCCACTGAGCTATGCTGCGGACAGACGGACAGACGGATAGACGGACATGACGAAACTATAAGGATTTCGTTTTTGCCATTTTGGCTACGGAACCCTAGAAAAGATTATATCATAATGTTTCAGAGTTTTCAGACCACTTTTCCGACACATAGCTACCCCCATGGGTCTCTTGGGTTAACTTATGTCCGGTCAACTTAAGTGTCCAATGCTATTAAAGGTACTAAACCCTTTTGTGCCTGACCTGCCTGTATTATGGACGTCCACATAACGGTTTAAACCCGTGATTAGGACCCTGCTCAAGATAAACTAAAAACTAAAATTATTACGAGGTCCCGCCGCAAATCTGACCGGGCTGGTGTGTGGTCCAATTTGAAGAGAAGAAATACATGTTAAGGCGCATTTAGATCAAACGAGCATTCACTCATTCTATCCCCCCAATCCCCACGCTGCCGTGTGGTGACGAAATACATTTGTCACCACCCTAACTCGTCGTAAGATTCGACTAAAGGATTGAAGTGTCACTGACCATTATTTGATAAAATATTGATTATGGGCAGCAGCGTCAACATAGTGGACACATTACTGCGATCGCCAATCCGCTTGCCCAGTGTGGCGATTATGGGTATTTACCTCGTAATGCGTTTATACGCATAGTTATTAGGAGACGCCTACGTCCAGCAGTGGACTATCATAGGCTGATGATAATGATGATGATCCCCTACTCTACGAAATTCGTTCGTTACACAAAACGTGATTCGTCGACATTCGTTGATTTCGTAGAGTAGGGGATAGAATGAGCGAATGCTCGTTTGGTCTGAATGCACCTTTAGTATAACATAAAACAAAACAGTATATTTCATCATCATCATATCAGCCGAAAGACGTCCACTGCTGAACATTGCCACAATAAGAGGTCCTGTGCCACCCGCATCCAGCGGACTCCTGCAACCTTCACCAGGTCATCAGTCCACCTTCTTGGGGCCTACCCACGCTGAGCCTTCCGATACGTGGCCGCCCTTCGAGATATTAATCATTAAAATATGGAATTTACAACATTGCCGATATATCGGGTGCTCAAACTGCTCAATAATTTCATTTTACATGTTAAATACCTGGGTGCTTTGACAAGTTGCCAATCGCTAACGCTTAATCGTCAATCGTAAACGAAAGGCAGCTAACTGTCTTTGTCGCACTAATAAGCAAGAGTGACCAAGAGGGAAAACTACGATACGCTACTAAGCGTCAGTGATTGGCAACTTGGCTAAGCATCCTGTACCCTGTACCTACCTGTTAGAATTGCTGTGCTGTGTAAACATTTTTTTTACATGTTTTTTTTTGTGTGCAATAAAGAATTTACATACATACATACGATGATAAATATCCCGTTTTAAGACATACTAATAATGATACATGTTTTTGTGTATGAGAAATAAAATAGATTATTAACGTGATCGAAAAGGAAGGAGTTTATTTTGATGACTTGTCGTCTTTTAAGTCTTGGTCGCGCAGCCACGGCGATTTGCTGTTGAGAAAGATATACGGAGCGAAAAATGTTTAGCATTTTTAAACTCAAAAAACATGAGCACTCGCTTAAAATTAATTTTAGAGTAATTCTCACGAGAGTTTTGTCATTAAAATTTTCTTTCCTCGATTAGCAGACCGACGTTGTTACAACTTTTTTTTATTAGATTCAAACTACTAAAGTCCTCCTCTTTAAATATTCATTATTACCATACTCGCAACATTAACCCGTCCGCTGCCACCTAGGTCCCGTCCCACAGTCCCCCGCTGCAAAAATGTCCCATTCAGACCCGCATAACTCGCTTATCTACCTGCGGTGGGCAGTCTATCGGGATGGTCAGGACAGGATAGTGATGTCTGTATTATTAAACGTGCTATAGTGTATACTGTATTATAACGACACATGGGGCTTCATTTTCTTAGAATAAATATAGTTTTCCTGCGATAGCGGGAGTAAAGTCATGCCTGAAACGTAAGTTTACACAACTAAGTCCCGTTTACCGTTAAAGTTGGTGACGTTAAACTCAGTCCTCTTCCTCGTGATAAGGACACTGATCTGTGTAATCAGGTTATTGGGATTTTGTTAGGAGACGCTGATATTTATTTTCGGATCGATAAAAAATGGGTACAAAAAGTTTGAAATACCTTCAATTTAAACATAATGCCTAATTTAATAATAATGATGGTCGTTTTTCTTTGGTATATGACATCTAATATTTGTAACCTTCAATTTAGTTTAAAATATACCGTCGGTAATATTATTAAAGGGTTAAACTCACGTGTATTTATTTAGTCACTACGCGGGACACGTTTCGTGTGCGTGGCATGCACGTGCATGTGACGTGCATGTGGTGTGCCATTTGCCATCTACTTTAAAGATATTCAACAAATCACTGCAATAATAATGACAATGCCCTATAACCTCCTTAAATAATTTAAATCTCTACCAAAATCTAAATACTTTTCTACAAAAACCTAGCTATCCTATAACAAAAAGCGACGAACCATTTTTATCTGTTTAGGGCATGCGTACATTAACAGTGTTGGTTTAAATCCACCCTCGGCAATATCGGCGCTATGGACTTCGGCACGACGATAAAGATACCATAAGGACATGTGGACAAATGAAATATGGCGCGCATACTTCACAGCGCGCATTAAAGGGGTTAAAAGCCGGATGGGACGCATTTATTTGGGAAAGCGCTTATGATAACTGCATGGATCTTTGGAGATTGCATAAATTCTCCAATTGGCATTTGGGGGGTTGGCTTTTACATAGATTACAGATTTTTTTTTACGACAAGACGCCTGGGTAAGAAGTTTAGTATACAGTCAACACAGGGTGTTTTTCTTCATTTGCTTTTAATTTAAGGGAAGCTTACTTAGGTCAAATATAACTAATTTCTCTAAGAAAGTAGTGTCTTAACTCTTACTGTTATTGAGTTATTAAAAAAATAAGTTGAATGACTGAACAAGTGTATTACAAACTTTATTACATTCAAAATTAAATGTTACTTATTTTGACATGACGTCAGTCACCTGAAGGTGCATTAAGACCAAACGAGCATTCGCTATTCTATCCCCCAGTCTACGAAATCAACGAATCACGTTTTGCGTAACGTTTATAAGTCGAAAAATGCTCGACTTGATTCGCTCCGTACATGAGGAGATTCTTGAAGAGCTTATTCTTCGCGACGAAGACATGGCGACTTTTTAGTACGGTTGAGTGTACGTGTGTATTTCTATCGCAAAACTTCTAAGAAACCTCTATTCGAACCGTACCAACAGAACATACTGCAACATAGCAGTAGGTAATAGGTACCTTCAAACCTAGCAGTAGGTACCTAGATCTAGTATATCCGGAATCTAGATGTCAGCTCGGAGCGGGAGCTTGTTGCTTTGTGTAATTTCCTACAGCAGTCGCCGATCGGGAAATAATGATTTTCCAATTGAAAGTTGTTGCGCACTGCTAGTAATGTACCGAGAAGTTTCATAAGTTGAGAAACTTCTATAGAGAATATTATCGGCAATCTAATTTTTACAAGCAAGCTAATCATGCCAAAACCGTTGTATAAACATACCTTTCAAGGTATATTTTACGCGTTATTTACTCAATTATGAAATACATGATTCTTCATAACACTATTTTATAAGTTCTCATGGAAACATTCTCATTGAGAACTTACTCTTAAATTCTCATGAAAATTCTTGGATATTTCCGAGTACATTCCCGCAATTTTGATCATGTTCTACAACTTGTACATTGCTACGCACTGCTACTTCCCATAGGTTCGTAAAAATCTTCAACAAATACTCGTGCGAAAAGGAAATTCGTAACTCGTGTCGATTTAGAAATCGTTTCGAACTTTTTCGCACTTGATTTGTAATGGAAGTACATCACCATCATTATTTCAGCCGAGAGACGTCCATTGTTGAACATAGGCCTCCCCCAATGATCGTCAATATTACCGTTTCTGCGCTGCTTGCCTCCAGCAGTGTTATTCACTAAGGAAACCGCCTTGCTGTCAGCGCTGTGTCAGCGCTGCGGCAGCGTCGAGCCTAAAAACGGTATTCACTAATGTACTTTAAACAACACTAGTGCTCGGCGACGAATGCGGCGTGAGCTGGAACTACACTGCGTCGAGAGTTTGACGTTTAATGTACGAACTTCGTATTCTCTAACGAAAAACAGCGACGAACTCGCCTACAACCTCGCTCACAGCCTCGATTCCTAATGTCAAATAAAACAGCTAGGATTATAGACAAGGCTGTCTCGACGTCGAGCTCGTTGACGAACGCAGCGTCGAATGTGTGAATAAGAGAATAGCATAGCAGCGACCTTGACCAGGATGTCGGACCATCTTGTGGGAGGTCTGCCCACACTGCGTCTTACGTGTTCGCCAGTCCAGCAGTTTCTGGCCCCATGGACTTCAATTCACACTAATCCCCTTATTCACAAACGTCTCCTAATTTGTTTGTCCCTTTCGGTCGTATCAATGTGTCTATAAGACCGAAAGGGACAAACAATACTCAGCGGCTTAATAAGTTAGGAGACTTTTATGAATAACGGGTAAGTAAATATGGAGTTTTTAAGTTTTACATGTCATCATCATCAGCCTGTCACTCCACTGCTGTATGTAGGCCTCTCCTACTAACTATGCGTATATACGCATTAGGAGGTAAATGCCCATAATCCCCACGCTGGGCAAGCGGATTGGCGATCGCAGTAATGTGTCCACTATGATAACGCTGCTGCCCGTCATCAATAAAATCAAAGTATGGTCAGTGACACTTGAATCCCTTAGTCGACTCTTACGACTCCCGCGGGAAAAGTTGGGGTGGTGACGTTCGGCTGATATGATGATGATGATGAGTGAGCAGTGTACATGTTTCCGAATCGCGAGCAGCGTGATGGATGGCGGCGGCTATCGGCGATGCGCGATCCGTCTCCGTAATGAGATCTAATGAATTCTTCAGTGATTCTCTCGTCAGGGACACGAAGGCCAAACTAGGGGCTTGAATGATATACAAAATAAATAAAAATATTTAAAAATATATATCTTGGGACATCTTACACAAATGTGGGTACCAAGCGGCGATATATATGTACAGTCGCCTCTCGTTAATTCGAAACTCGAAGGACCTATCCAAATATTACGATTTATCGAGAGTTTGAAATATCAAATGGTCGGAAATATTCGGGAGAAAAAATGAAAGTAGGTACGAGGTGTTAAGTAATAATCAACTGTTATTTGTTAAATGCATTTTTTAACAATATCAAAAGATTAGAAGTACATACATGTACAAACATAATGTTAATTAATTATTCGTTTTTCGGAAGAAGTCTGTAATATTAGTTTGCTTCAAAGCACATAGCTGTGACTGATCAATAACTTTTTTTATCAGAAATAATGCCTGAAATGCTTTTTCGTTCGTGTCGTTTTGTAGACAGAAGCTTTGCAATGTTTCGAATGAAGCTGTTGCTTCCTTCAGTGACACCTCTGCCAAAGATTCATCTTCATCGGTGCTTTCTTCATACTACTACATACTTGCCTCTTTAATCTCATAACTTTGAATTGTCGAATGTTTGACGCCCACGAGTTCGAATTAACGCGTGGTTTTGTTGTGTAGCTATTACTTTTTTGTTTGAATTACCAAGTGTTTAAAAATGTATTGAATTTTTTCGAAATAGCAAGAGATCTTCTAGGGAACTCGTGATAACTTCGAATTATAGAGAGGTTCGAATTATCGCAGGTTTGAAATAACGAGAGTCGACTGTATAATAGATAGATACTTGTTTACATACATAATATACAATAATATATACACAGCAATGACCAAAGAACAAATATTTGTGAAAAATAAATACACAAATATTGCCCTCACCGGGATTCAAACCTGGAACCTCTAGATTTAAACTTTCACGATTATCACTCATAATTAATTAACACAGAAGGAAAAACCACCTTACTTTTAACAGAATAAGGTGTGAATTTGCCCTGATTTTTTTTAAGCTTCGGACATGTTTTCTCCGTTGACCCTTCACTTGATCAGTCCTTCATAGTCAAAGTCAAAGTCAAAATATTCTTTATTCAATTAGGCCCAGCAACGAGCGCTTTTGAATCGTTAAACTAAATAGCGAATGAGAGAAAAAAAAACTACCTCCGGTTCTAACCCTACACCACTGCCTGAGAAGAATCCGGCAAGAAACTCAGCGGGACTTTCTTTTTTCAAATAATAGTTTTATAACATCTTACAGCTAACATGCATTAATTAAAAGCGAAACATAAATTTGATTTAATATAAATACAGATGTAGTACATTAAATAGAGATGAAGTCTCTAATAGTCAGAACAATTATATAAATTTAATGAATTTTGAGAAATGTATAGATGTAAAGATATATGTAAAAGGGCATACAATTGTTTTTAGTTAAACGTTAAAATTAGCATTATTATACTGCTAGATAAACATACGTGGTTAGTGCAGCCCCCTACTACCCTGCTAAGCATAATAGCGATATCCAAAAATTAAATTTAATGCAAACATGCATCTTAAATTCTCTAGCTGACGATTCCATTTCCAAATGCCTCTATTTTTGAGATATCGCTATTTCGCTTACGTATAGCAGGGCAGCCTAGTTAACAGCCTCTTACCACCGTCCCCAATTGACGATGCAACGACCGTCCCACCTTCGTGGGATGCGACCCGGCCACAGCTGCAGTAGCGGAAACCTCTAGCTTCGTAGGCAGGGTCACTACCAACTAGGCTACGGAGGCTGACAAAGTTACAAACGATACTCCTGCTGGAGTATGTGTGGCTGCTCCCACGTTACTGCAGCTGTGGCCGGGCATCCCACGAAGGTGGGACGGTCGTTGCACCGTCAATTGGGGACGGTGGTAAGAGGCTGTTAACTAGGCTGCCCTGCTAAGCGAAATAGCGATATCTCAAAAATAGAGGCATTTGGAAATGGAATCGTCAGCTATAGAATTTAAGATGCATGTTTGCATTAAATTTAATTTTTAGATATCGCTATTATGCTTAGCAGGGTTACTACCCGGGGCTGCACTAACCACGTATGAAGGACTGATCAAGTGAAGGGTCCACGGAGAAAACATGTTCAAAGCTTTAAAAAATCAGGACAAATTCACACCTTACTCTGTTAAAAGTAAGGTGGTTTTTCCTTCTGTAATTTGAATGGACTAGACACGTTGTTTCCGTAGACCCTTCAACATTTACGCAATTAATACTAATCACGAAGAAACATCACGCACAGTAAATTTTTGCGATCACTTGTATGGTGACAACCGATCGTTTTTAGGTTATTTTTGATCTTGACATCATAGAATAATAAACAAAATACATAAATAATCATTTTACGCAAGATAGATTTTTCTTAAAATTATCCGTTCATAACACAGATTTCATCCTAAAGGATCTTATATGATATTATACGTACGTATACATACAACGTTCTCATTCAAACTTAGATACTTACACAAAAAACATGCGTATGTTACTGTCAGCCAAAACAAACTAACGTTAACTTTAACAGACGTTTTCTGCCCGCAGCAAAACAACTTTCGACGTAACTGCAACCTTCTATAATTAACAAAAACAGGCCCATGTCTACGATGTGCATAAGCAACAAGGATAGCATCTAAACAGACATATATTTTAGTAGAATCACCACCGACCAGGTGAATATCAAATAAAGATATGAATACTCAGGTAGTTGACGAATGGAGAATAGTTCAGCTCATTGTATTCAAAGCATCCATGACATACCTAAACAACATATACCTGTACATAATCACCAAAATTAAAATTAAAAAAAACCGACTTCCACCGATTTCTCCAAGATCTCTCCGACTTGGTGCCAAGTCATAAGCATCAGCTTTCAAATAAAAAAGAATAATCAAAATCGTTTCACCCAGTCGAAAGCTCTTAGTTAACAAACATAAAAAAACATAACTACAGTCAAATTGCGAACATCCTCGTTTTTTGAAGTCGGCTGAAAATGGTATCTCGCTTTTTCACTAAATTTCATTTTGCCGAATATCACTTGCAAAACCAACGTTTCGCAGATCATTCACTTGTCGTACCAACATTTACCAAATTATTTATATTTGAAACACATGAATTTCTTGCTCAGAACCCATATTTAATTTGATTTCGTTACTTTCGTTTTACGCGACGTCTATTAAAATATGTCTGGTACTTCACCAGCAACCACTTCAGCCGCATATCGTCCCTTTCAGGCGCCCCCTAACTTTTTTAGCTGAATTCATTAACTTTTTGGGTGTCTCGTAAAAAACTTTGTCGTGAAAATTTTAATAGTGCTGCGTTAGGGCACGGCTCAGCTGTTTTGAAGCGCCTAGCGTTGGGTAAATCGTTTGAAGACAACTTTGCTCTTTAATTTACGCAGGCGTAGCTATCTACTTCTACGTAGAACATTCATTAATTTGGCTAATTTATTGGACTTAAATCGTGAAAAAATAAACGCCGATGATGATTTTGCTTGTCTTATTATTAATAATTCGAATAGAAGGAATAATGCCCATACTAACATTTTGGTAAACGTGGTTAATCTTAGGTAGTCTACCACTCTACCAATTCTTATGAAAAAAAAATTCATCTAATTCTTAATTTATCGTGAAAACCGAAAAAAACCTACTAGCTTCGTTTCACGTTTCTATCGCTAAAATAAGCAAGAGCGATAGAGAGGCAAATAATAGAAGTTTCCCTGTCGAACAGGTCACGGCCCAGCAATGCATCATAGATGTTTTTAATAAGCTGAGTCCTACGCACAACAGATGTTATACTAAGTAGATGCCTCAAGTACCCTCATCTATCAACTCTTGTTTTAAGGTGTTAGCACATTATAACAACTCCACGCCAACGCGGCAGCAATTTTTATCACACTTTCGACGAGTAGTCCACTGGTTGATCCACCCAATGGTCACTAATGGACAACGCGGCGTGAACGAGTGGGCAATGAAAATGGTTGCTTGATACACGTCAGTCACAAACGCATGGTCGTCGCGTGCACAACGTGTGGTCAATGTGTGACCGACGAGTCGGGGTTGACCTTTAGTGTACGACGCGTAGACCACTCGTACACTACTTTGATATCATTTTTTGAAATTAATCCTAGTACGTATGACATAGGATTTAAATTTCAATATTTGGCATAGAGTCAAGTCGCCGCGCCGTTGAGTCGTTATAATGTGCGAAGACCTTTAGTCCGATACTTAATTTGTCTTTTTAGGGTTCCGTAGGCAACTAGGAACCAGCCCGTCCGTAGGCGACTAAGGCTACGTTTTGCCAAAAATGTTATTCGCAGAATAACGCTTAGTCTCGGATACTAGTGTCAAATTATTATGGAGTTTTGATTACTATCCGAGAGCAAGCGTTGCAAATTAAAGAATCGGGTCGATATAGTGAATTAGCTACAATTTCTCGCTTTTGAAATTAACTAGGTGGTCTTAAATTAATTTCAGTATTCACAATACAAGTTCTCCGAACCCCTTCCATTTTTTTACCAGCTTTTTTTTAAATTCCCTACTGAACGATTTCGCGTACTGCAGAAGTGACTAATAATATATTTCTGAATGAGAAACTTCACGTTTTTTTTTAAATATACTTTTGTCTTGGGCGCAATAATGCTCTACGAGGGGAACTATGTCATATAACTCATATAGTTTTACCATACAACCCGAATTAAAAAATTAAAAGACTGATAGTTAATCCATCTAAAACTCGAACCGTATTTTGATAAATCACAATATGACATAAAATCTACGCACACTTACAATTTAATATATGTGAGCTTTCTATGGGTCTTAGGGTTAGACTCGTTGGCATAGAACTATGTTGTATGAAGCGAAATCTGCTGTGTCTATAAACGACAGTTCAATGCTCTGTGGTCCCTCTTTTATTTATCTATGGACTGTGGCCTCTGCACTTCGGTCCCATAAAAAAGGTCCGGATTGGTTGCTATAGGGGTGATTTTGAATGCGCTGGGGTTGTAAGAAGGGATATTATAATGGGTATTATATTTATTTATGAATAATCGATTTTGCTTTTCAAAAGACTAATTCAAGTGCCCTTTTGGTTTTAATCATGCCTGTGACGTGAGCATGGATTGTATAATGTAGTAATCATCATCATTATCATCATATGAGCTGGAAGACGTCCACTGCTCATAGACCTCCTCAAAAGATTGCCACAATGACCGGTCCTGAGTCCTGAGCCAGCCGCATCCAGCGGATTACTGCGATTTCCGGGATCTGGCCGCCACTCAAGAACTTTTCCGCCCCAACGGCCATCGGTTCTTCGTGTAATGTAGTAATAGTGTAGTGTATTTACAATCTTACAGGCATTTTACAATGATTTTTTCTCGTTTCTTGAAAAATTGCCTTCAGATATACAGGGTGATTTTTTATTCACCGCCCAAACTTTAGTTTGCGGCCGGACTACTTTGGCCCTAAGTGCTATTTTTATACGTAAATTTTCTAAGCGTGTTACTTATCTTCATAATTAATTAGCGATACGAAAAAAATCATGGGGCCAAAGTAATCCTCCCAAATATATTATAGTTCGTGAAATATAAATTGGTAACTTTCTACCTACATTATAGTAGAAATAAACGTTCAATTTATATTTCTCTAACTATACTTTAGCCCAAACTTCGCGAAACAAAATAATAACTTCTGTATAGGTACTGTTTTATTAAACAATAAGTGTGTAAATTATTTGATTACACTCATAACTATACTTCTTATTTATCAGTTCAAGTATAAATATGTATTTCGATTGAATCGAATGAAAAGTAAAACCTAATACTTTTTTGGGACAAGTAATTCTTTTAGCTTTCTCGGCTTTACGGTAATTCTAAGATTATTTCTATTTTTACTTTGGGACCGACATCCGATACGAGAAAAAAGAATCTGATGTTCCATATAAATATTAGTAGGCGCAAATGTATGAAACATCCGATTTTTTCTTGAATGGGATATCGGTCTTATAGGAAAAGTTCATCAATATGACCTAAGAATTATCCCTCTTAACTTAAATTTGGCAGGTGAATAAAAAAAAT
>JALPQI010007988.1:0-47277 GCA_025490895.1 Thaumatotibia leucotreta | reverse complement strand
TCAAACTTTTTTTGTCCGAAAATGACATAATATATGTTTCATAACATTTTTGACTTCTTTCGACATCAAAAATGCATTGGTAAAGTCTGTCCGTATACTCATTTCCACCCTGTAATCCACTTGAAATAGTTACTAGAATATTCATTTTGATTAAAATAAAGACTTTGCAAAATGTCATTTATAGTACTGTTATATGTCATAAATTAATGACATTAATTTTTTTCTTTAATAAAGTAGGATAAAGTTTGTATGTGTCCGAAGGAGAGTACTATTTTTTTGTGGGTACGTACGAGTTATAGAACAAAATAGCATTTTCATATTTGTTACTTTTTCTGTCAATCATAGCCATTGCCACGGAAAGTGCACGTTGATAACGATCACTAATAATTACACTTTTTTCAAAGATGGTTGAGGATATATAGATGCCGATTTGTTGATTTCTTTGGTAGAAGTACGTTCAGTCCTCTGGGACAAAACAATTGACGATTACGAAGATACATTTTGAAAAACTAGTGCGTGGAAGGAGGTCTGGCAAGTCATTTTCCACGGTTTGAAAACAACACATGCAAAGAAAAGACAAAACTTGGATGCATCTACTCAACACGGCACCGCAACGTTAATCTGCAGGCGCCGGTGCGCGGCGCGACAACGTGTGTTTGCCCGATGCAGCACCGTTAAACTGCACGACGCCGCGTCGTATTTTCGCACGGCGCGATAACGTGGATTTGCCCGGTGCAGCACCGTTAAACTGCACGACGCCGCGTCGTATTTTCGCACGGTGCGATAACGTGCAATACCCCTACGCCGCGCCGTTTTACGTTTACGACGCCGCACCGTGGTCATGTGGCCGGGCCCTAACTGATATGTCATTTTGGCTTTGTGCAATGGCTATGACACTCTGAATAACATCCATTTCTGTAAATATTAAGTTCTAAAGATGTGATCCACACAGGATTGATGAGATACCTCAAATACGAGTATATAAATATGCAAGTATATTTATATCTTTTTTATTAACCCATGTTTAATTTTCAATCAAAAAGTAAAAAGTAAGACTACTGATAAAGACTACGAAGCTTGTTAGCGGCACCTATTTACGATTGGCCATTTGTGCAATTTGTTATAAATGTTATGAATAACCCTCTGCCGCTGATGTGACGTCTAGTAGATACCAGTGCATTGCAATGTCGCCGTTACAATGTGGATAACAAGATTTAATCTTATCACGTCACCAGACCAGTGGCAGTCGTCGTCGTCAGTGGCAGAAGGGTAACGAAGGCTGTCATGAACTGCTCCTTGGTGAACCGAGGGAATTACTGTTACAGAAACAGGATCGATTTTTTTTCAAGCCTGTAGGAATACTCCTAGACGGATACCCATCTGCTGGGCAAAGGCCTCTCCCTCAGATCTCCACAGCTCCCGATTCGGTGCCAACTCAGGCCAATTGTTGGCGAAGGCGTCCAGGTCGTCCCGCCATCTCCGCCTGGGCCTGCCTCGTCCCCGCCTAGTTTGCGGCATCCACTTGCTGGCTGTAATAGCCACCTTTCTGGATGCATGCGGTAGACGGTAGACGTGGCCGGCCCAATCCCACTTTAGCCTGGCAGACTTTCATTTGGACTTATGACTTTAGGTGAGTGACCATGTTTGAGCATCGTAGGTTAGGACGGGCAGGTTACACATGTCGACTTTGCGCTTCAGTGACATTGGAAGGTCGCCCTTCATTAGCTCTGTCATGGACCAGTAGCTCTTCCCGGCATTTTGAATACGGCGTTCAACTTCCTTGTCCTGCCTGTTGCTGAAAGAGACTAGCTGGCCCAAGTAGATATACTCATCGACATAATGTATCGTCTGCCCGTCTACTTCGACCCTACATTTTGTGCTGTTAATCATCACCCGAGTCTTTGTGCGATTCATATGAACTTGACGGTGTTTTTATGCGATTTTGTTACGCGTTTTTTTTGTTCATTACCATCACCACTTTATTTACCGTTTTATAAAAGCAAACGAGACTATTGTGCCAGAATAGCAGACAAACATGCGTCTGCTACAAGATAATCGAAAATGACTCCACTATTTATATGCAGTTCGTCAATAATTTGGGTTCGGTAATGACTTGGTTGTTGCGACTGAATAATCGCATAGAACTACCCTTGAAAGCTTGCGTTGCTCAGGTCTTGGAACATTAACTGGATCGATTGGCATCAAATTTTTTTGTCAAATATGACAATTTTCTCGCACTTATCTATTGTATACGCACATACAGAGTGGAAATTCTTTTCACGTTTCTATTCAAGATCAACAAAATTCTACTTAGATTTTTCTCTACTCTTATAGTATGTTAAAAAAACACGGAAGATGAACTAAAAAAAATGTATTTGGTCTTTGGCGGAATTATTATGACCACAGCCAGATCTCCTACTCCTACAGATTGAGAGTAAATCGTCTGTGACAGACAATGACGAATCTATAAGGTTTCCGTTCTTGTCATTTTGGCTATGGTGACTTTAAAACGCCCTATTATTTTTTTTAATGAATTATAGAGTTAATGGACGATTTATTGTTTTAGAGTAAGCGATACTACTAATGAAACACAGTCAACGAGTCTACCCCATTAAATGAGGCAAACCTAGGCAACGGAATTCCTCTGGCAAATGAAACCGCCTCAGACAATGTGTAAGGACACAGCTTTCTGCTAGTCATCGATTTCTAAGAATCAACCGAACAAAACTACAATAAGGTGTAATACTCATACAGTATATTATGATCATCCTCCAACTCCTCATCAAACCCGCACTATTACACCTTATAGTAGTTTTGTCACCAAAGGCCTACTAAACTTCAGCTCAATTGGCCCTTTCAATTCTTCATCAGGTCAGGTTCATCTATTGTATTGTTATCGAAGTTAAGTAAGCATACTTCTCCTCTCACTACAATCGGCCCACCTCAAATCTGGTTCAATTAATCGTTGCAATATTTGTAAGCATACGTATGTACATAACGTAGGCACAGCTACAAAAGTCGGTATGTGATTTTTTTTTATTTTTGGATTTTAACGCCATTGTGAACCTTTCTAGAAGACTATCTATAATAGTTCAGGATTTATGAATTTTATCATCATATCATCATCATCAGCCTATGATAGTCTACTGCTGGACTTAGGCCTCTCCTTTTAATTACGCGTGTGGACGCATTAGGAGGCAAATGCCTATAATCGCCACGCTGGGCAAGCGGATTGGCGATCGCAGTAATGTTTCCACTATGATGACGCTGCTGCCCATCATCAATCTTTTATCAAATAATGGTCAGTGACACTTCAATCCCTTAGTCGACTCTTACGACACCCGCAGGAGGAGTTGGGGTGGTGACAAATGTATTCTTACTGCCGTCACCACACGGCCAATGAATTTTAGCTATGTGATATCATACATAAGCGGGTTCGATTCCCGGTTTAACCATGAAATAATTCAAAATGCAATTCAACTTGTTTTTGTAAATCGAAATAATGTCTTCTTTCAGTAAGATGTTCCTTTACAATAATTAAGGTATTTTTTCTCCGACGTCTCGAATTTTTTTTTCCATACAATTGTTTAAAAAAAAAATTAATGCTGTTTTATTCAGTTTTAAACATAAAAGAAATCGTCTTTCAGTAAAATATGCTATCTATGATATTTAAGGTACTTTCCCTCCATGTGGCATCGCCGTGGGACGCCCTGTATAATAGATCAGTACATACGAGTACAGGCTGATTGCGAGCATCGCGAGTTGCGACATATTTTAATGTTGTATTCCTAGCCATATTTAGAGTCTTTAATGTTATATGAAATTTCCTGGATTCGGCTTGGATTAGAGATAATCAACCCTTTTTCGAATAAGTTCGAGTTGTGATAATACTGATAATAAATACTCAAATATTTAATGCCCTCGCTGGGATTTGAACCCGGATCCTCCAGCATCGTAATCACATTCACTACTAAGTACCTAGGCTACGGAGAAGGCTGACTAATAATATAACTTTAACTTTTTTATTATAGGAACCAGGAGTTGCCAGAGGAAGAGCATGAATTTATTATAGAGAAAGGTACTAGTCATGTAAATAGTCTAATTACAGGGCGACGGATAATTAATGTACAACATTTACTGGATCAATTAGCTGAGATCAATGATCATGGCCCATAATTTGGATGTATTTTTTCTTATATGAAAATGAAATCTCAAAAATGAAAGGGACTGCACTCGAAATAGTCCATTATATTACGGAAAAAAGTTCACATTCGGATACCAGCACCAAATTTTAGTATGTTGTTAAATATGTCATTCTGTATCCAAAACTGCCGGGAGACACTCTCTCAAAGGTCAAGGTCACCAGTAATGACGTCATCAAAATGCCTAGTGCCTAATTTCAAAAAGCGCTTATTTGTTCTTCAACCGCCCAACGTACACCATTGTGTGTGGTATCAATTGAAAGGTTATTAAATATGCTCTAACTTTGTCTTTTTGTGTTATAGCGAACATCTAAAAATAAAAAAATATCGTTGAAAGAATAAAAATATTTTCTTACTCTTTTCGTACAATGTACATTTCATCAGGAAACAAGCGGTATTAGAAAAAAATATTGCAGTACATAAATGTAGCCAAACTATTATCCTAAAATAAACAGTTTAAATCATCGAAATCGGTTGAAAATAAACAAAGTTATGTCATTTTCTATATTCCGCGGCAAACGCCATACACCTGCCATCCGCCCACCCGCCAGTTCGAAAATGTAAATTGCACCCAAACTATGCGATTGATTTATACTGATAAGATATGAACTAAAAGCCAATTAATTATACAAATACAAGTTATTTTAAAAATACTGTTGTTATTAAAATAAAATACATAATTTAAGAAAAAAACAAATGAAAAAACATAGTAACTTAGATCAAGGTAGAAAAAAGGTAACAAATGAATAAAAATAACTTCTAACTATCAATAAAAGAATACTTGCATTTATTGAACGTTTTATTCTGAACAGTAAATTCTGGAGCAAGTTCCTTCACATACACAAAGAAGAGTGCAATTTAAAACGTTTTTTACGCATACGCCAACGTGGACAGGGCACAAGTTCTTTACAACTTGCACTTGCATCAGGAATCGTTTTCCACAATGGAACTGTAATATAGACAAATACTTTCTCTGCTTTTTTCCAGCTCCAATCGCAGGGATCAATTTTCTTGTGGATAAAGCAAGGCAGTTCGTCCATATCTTCGTTTGTTTGTAGAATGGTCCGCTTCAGATGTTGAGTCAGTTTCAGTGCATCTTTAGTTGGTGAGATCGTAAATTAAGGAACATTCCGCCTTGCTATAATTAATTGTTATATCATTTGTAGTATCTCTGGACATTCGTCATCCAAGTGGTGGACGGCCTTCCTCTTTCCAGTAGCCATGGACAGATAGTTTATCACGAAATGACTGTCCGGTCGGCGAAGGACGTGACCTTACCATCTTAGCTTATTTTTACAACCTTGAAACTCCTTTTTACATGCTTGTTGTGAACTCTGGCCGTGAGCGCGACTCCTCCTGCCCATCGTAGCAAACGAAGTATGCGATTAGAAGCAATCCCAAATATTTCAGCAATGGACGGATCGCATTAAAAAATAATCAAACTTACCTACAGGCAAAGTTTGTTCACACAAGCTAACAATATAAAGCACGATACTGAGCACGGAAATCTTACATCATTTCGTAACAGCAGAATTGTTTCAACTAATAATTCATAGTTAGCAGTAGTAAGAATAACGAGCAAATTACTAATTTTAATAATTAGTAGGTTAATGAATATTCCGTTGGAATGACAGCTGTAATCTGTGCATATAAAGGTAAGTAAAGTCCTCACTTCTTCCTCCGTGACTATGCTCTCGTCTTCACGCGAACAAGCCTATGCCAGAATATTATTTTACACACAGCCGCCGCTGAAACAAATAACCACCATCCATGAGGGCGAGGGTGTTTTTAGAGGGACGGAAACTTTGATATTTGGAGTTGCTTGCCCTGGAAAGGATTTACATGCTCTCGATACACGATGATAAGAT
Source organism: Thaumatotibia leucotreta (assembly GCA_025490895.1). Classification (NCBI taxonomy): domain Eukaryota; kingdom Metazoa; phylum Arthropoda; class Insecta; order Lepidoptera; family Tortricidae; genus Thaumatotibia; species Thaumatotibia leucotreta. Next base: position 41,207 of record JALPQI010007988.1, on the reverse strand, counting down.
CGTTAGCTTGTTTGAAGAGACTTTGCCTGTAAGTTTGATTAATTTCTTATGCGGACCGTTCATTGCTGATATGTCTCTGATTGCTTCTCATCGCATGTTATGTTTCGGCTGGAATCGAGCGGGCTGTCGAGTATCTGGTATGCTCATTCATCCCTTTCCCGTTGCTGGAGCTGTAGGTTAATGTCACGGCTGCGTTACTCCATTATTTTCTTCTAGCCTCCTTGTATTTTTGCAGAACCGTAGAATATCTCTGGGCGACCCCAGGGAAGAACTCATGGACGTCGACACGTCCATGAGTTCTTTCTCCTGCAACCTATCCCTGCCAAACACATAATGCCGCTGCGTACATAATGCATTTTACCAGAACATGCTGACTAGTTTCGTCTCTCCCGTAATGTGGACAGGCTGCTTAATTACTTATTCCCATCACCTTAAGATGCCTGTTGAGGGTGTTGTTTCTCGAAATAATTCTGATCAACATCCTCAAGTCAATTTTTTCCAACTTCGTAAAGTATCGGGTACTCCTCACGTCATTTTAGCTTGCCTAGAAGTGGTTTCCTCTTTCCACTCTCTCTCCGCTTCTATTTCTTTCAGTTTACTCAATACTCTATCACATACATCGCATGCTATGATAGACAGGCGGAGACACGCTCAAGGACTGCGTTCGTCACTTATGTAATGTAAGGGTTAGTTTCAAGATTGTAAAAATAAGCTAAGATGGTAAGGTCACGTCCTTCCGACCGGACAGTCATGTCGTGATAAACTATCTGTCCATGGCTACTGGAAAGAGGGAAAGAGGAAGACCGTCCACCACATGTCCAGAGAGACTACAAATGATATAACAATTAATTACAGCAAGGCGGAACTGAATAGCGGTAAAAACTTTATGTTCACATAATACCTTGTAAACTGTGTGGAAGCAATAAATGATTGAGTATTGAGTATTGAAAGCATCTCACCAACAAAAGATGCACTGAAACTGACTCAACATCTAAAGCGGACTATTCTACAAACAAACGAAGATATGGACGAAGTGCCTTGCCTTATCCACAAGAAAATTGATCCCTGCGATTGGAACTGGAAAAAAGAAGAGAAAGTATTTGTCTATATTCCAGTTCCATTGTGGAAAACCATTCCTGATGCAAGTGCAAGTTGCAAAGAACTTGTGCCCTGTCCACGTTAGCGTATGCGTAAAAAACGTTTTAAATTGCACTCTTCTTTGTGTATGTGAAGGAACTTACTGCAGAATTTACTGTTCAGAATAAAACCTTGAAATATATATGGGCTGTCCCAGAAGTAAAGAGACAAGATTCGAATGAAAATATTTAATAAAAAAATCTTACAAAGCACTACTATTTACGTTTAGTTAAATTCAAAATTTCATTTTATTTGCTATTTTATATTAAATTTGCTTGTGCAAAGCCTCTGTAGTCAATTTTTCTAAGGTTGATTGCTACTCGTCTCATTACAGCTTTTCGAGATCTAGCTGCCACAATTTTAGCCAATTTAGTCCATCTATGCTTAAATCCAGTCATCGATTTAGGTTTTTCTGTTTGTTTTTAGGGTTCCGTAGCCAAAATGGCAAAAACGGAACCCTTATAGATTCGTCATGTCCGTCTGTCCGTCTGTCCGTCTGTCACAGCCGATTTACTCGGAAACTATAAATGCTACAATAACGAAATTTAGTAAGGATATGTGTTGTATGAACCGCTACAGGATTATGATACTAAATTGTAAAAAAAAACATTGGGGTGGGGGCCCTCCATACATGTAACTGAGGGATAGAATTTTTTTTTAGTTGTATATAAGCGTGTGGGGTATTAATAGAAAGGTCTTTGAAAATGATATGAAGGTTTATAAATCATATTTTTATTTAAGCAAATCGTTTCCGAGATATCAGCTCTCAAAGTCTGAAAAATGTGTCTCCCCCCCTCTGTTTTTTAAACAACGCGATATAAAATTCTAAAAAAAATATATGTTATGCACATTAATAAACTCTATCGACGATTTTTGGTTTGATTAAATTATCTCCTATAGATTTTGAGGTAGGTTGATTTAACTGTATTTTTTTTTAATAAATTGATAATGCTACGGAACCCTTCGCGCGCGAGTCCGACTCGCACTTGGCCGGTTTTTATATTATCGTTTACATAAAGGTCAATAAGCTTCAATACAAGGAGCTTGGGGAACATTTGGGGCGTTGTTATGTTTTTGTATAAAATCTATACCTGCAGCCTCTAGATGTTGAGTGACTTCCGAGGCGTAGTGGCATGACGCCATATCCGGCCAGAATATAATTTCTTCCCTCGGGTAATGCTTATCTAAGAACGAAATTTATCGCATTATCATACATTCTTTAAAATAAATACGTGCGTTCATAGAGCCTGTGCAAATTATATGGTTAAGACGTATTGCCATTTTGGTCTATGGCTTGCCAAACGAGATATTTATTGAAAAATTTGACCTTTGTTACAATTTTTTGCGAGTAATCTACGGAGTCTCGTCGAGTCGCATGGTAGTATTGCTTCCCAGGAATATCCGTTGGGTCCACGGTCACGTAAGTCTCATCATCAATTATGAGAACTTTTTTCAGTGTTTTTTCATACACTCTTCGGCATCCTCTTTTTGCCCGCACTTCCTGGTTCTTAAAGTACTAAGGAGCTGACAGTTTTGCAAATGTTTTAAGCTTTAGGTCGCATGTTTTAATACGAGCTATACTTGACTTCGATATTTTCGATTTATCCGCAGCAGCTCTAACAGATATCGAAGGATTCCGTTCATACACTATTTTTACTTTATTTATGTTCATAGCTACGGAAATAGTACATTTTTTTCCCGGAATCTTCTTGAAAATATATTCATGCGATTCTTCAAAACGCTTTATAATTCGATACAAAGTAGTTCTCCTTACTCCCTCTGAAGAAAAATTACATATCGTGTCCGTTTTTCCATGACATTCATAATTCTGAACAACTCTTTAGCAAATACTTCGTGATCAGCTCTTTTCATTATTAAACTTTCAATAATACAATCGTATTTCCCGCTAAATTTTACAGATATGAGGCATACGGTGGCGATACCAGTTATTTTTCTTAAGAAAATAAAAATATTTTCAAATAGTTCGAAATTCGAAATTTGTCTCTTCACTTCTGGGACAGCCTTTATATACATAATATTCTTTCATTGATAGTTAGAAGTTATTATTATTAATTTGTTACCTTTTTTCTACCTTGATCTAAGTTACTATGTTTTTTCATTTGGTTTTTTCTTAAATTATGTATTTTATTTTAATAACAACAGTATTTTTAAAATAACTTGTATTTGTATAATTAATTGGCTTTTAGTTCATATCTTATCAGTATAAATCAATCGCATAGTTTGGGTGCAATTTACATTTTCGAACTGGCGGGCGGGCGGATGGCAGGTGTATGTTTGCCGCGTTTGCCGCGGAATATAGAAAATGACATAACTTTGTTTATTTTCAACTGATTTCGATGATTTAAACTGTTTATTTTAGGATAATAGTTTGGCTACATTTATGTACTTCAATATTTTTTTCTAATACCGCTTGTTTCCTGATGAAATGTATATTGTACGAAAAGAGTAAAAAAATATTTTTATTCTTTCAACGATATTTTTTTATTTTTAGATGTTCGCTATAACACAAAAAGACAAAGTTAGAGCATATTTAATAACCTTTCAATTGATACCACACACAATGGTGTACGTTGGGCGGTTGAGGAACAAATAAGCGCTTTTCGAAATTAGGCAGCAGCCATTTTGAGGATGTCATTACTGGTGACCTTGACCTTTGAGAGGGTGTCTCCCGACAGTTTTGGATACAGAATGACATATTTATTAACATACTAAAATTTGGTGCTGGTATCCGAATGTGAACTTTTCCCATACATACGTGTCCGTAATATCATGGACTAAAATTCAATTTTCGGTGTGAAATGTGCAAGAGAAATTTAATGTCAGTTCTGATGAACGCTGCGATGATAGTATGGATGTAAACCATAAAAGCTGTTTCAGCTATGGGCTCATGCATAAATCATGTGAGGTTTTTTCGGCTACTTTTTGACGATGTAGAAAAATACACGAGAGGTCTCCTTGTACCCCCCCCCCCCCCTCCCCTAACGTGATCTTTCGTGATGTTTTCTTGGACCCCCTCCCCCCCTATAGGACCTCGCATGATTTATGCACAAGCCCTATGATGTCTATGGGATCAGGATTTTCTCATTAGGTAGTGCTTACTTCTCAATTTAAAATGCCTGACCTTACTCCTAAATTATATTTGGCAACTCAAAACACAGTTTGTGAGTGGTGAGAAAGAGTAGCAGCATATTGCATGGCCGATGCCGCCAAAAAAAACAGACTGCAATATCTCAACGAAATGTTATTTTTTTAAGTAGGTAGTAACACTACGATGTACCTATATATTATATAAAGTTAAATATCCCATATACCACTGAAAAAATATCGAAGCTTACCAACGCCAGAGGTGGAATTTGAACCCAACGTCCTCAGCTTTCGTGGCTGATGCTTAAACCACTGGAGTGGCCGAGTGGTTTAGGCAACAGCCGCAAAACTAAGGACGAGGCTCCAAATCCCACCTCTGGCGTTGGTAAACTTCGATATTGTTTATTTAGTACCTAATGTACCTATACAGGGTGTTTGTTATGTCGTTAACCAAATTTTGATATGTCATTCGCGATCACCAGTACACAACATTTTTGAAAAAAAAAGTGACACTTTTTTTTTGTTTTTTTCCCCGTTTTTTATCCGGCAAAACATAATTTGTGGTCACTAGGCAAGTTTGTTTCAATCCGTGCGATTCGATGGCAGACAAAAGGGTAGCAGGTTTGAGTAGTCAAGTCTTAGCCAATCAGGAGTCCATCACAAGCACCGATCAGCCGACGTCACTCACCCCACCATCGGCACTAAACAATGAATAAAATGTCCTAACTACATGCACACACGATTGTTATTTGATTAAAACTGCCCAAGCGCATACCTACCTGTACCTGCTCGTCGTCATCAACAATTCAATTTGCTTAGAGAGTGCATTAGAATCGATATCTGAGGTAAACCAGTACGCGTTTGTATGACGGAACATTTAAGTTACTACGTTCTTGAGGTCAAATTATGCTTGCTCGGCTGATCGCAAGATGCCATGTGCCATTTGTACAGCACTCCGTAAACAAAGAAGGAGTGCGCTTGTGTAAACGCACTCGAGTCAAACTACCCTCAGATCGGCGCGCAACTCAAAATACCCTCATTATTAGTACTGTATGCGATAGACTGATAATGCTGTCTCGTGAGATTTACCTGCAAGTTAAGCTCCACCTCCATTCCCCACCACGCGTAGGAAACTTGTTACGTACGTTATAACGCATTGAATTAGTTACCTTATGCGGGTTAATTAAAGTTGCAAACTCAAACACCCTTTCCAATCTGATTTGGCAGTTATGAGATGATGGGGCAGTACGCAAAGTAAGCAAGTGATCATAGTGACCAAACATTTGTTAGATAATGGGATTTAAAAAAAATCTATAACAAAAAGGATAATGAAAAATGAATTATTTTTGTTTTACCAAATATTTTTTTACGCCTTTACCCAACACATATTGCAATATGGCTAATGATATAACAAACACCCTGTATTATGACATCAAATATTTAAATTAGTGAATGTAATAATTTTTTTAGGATCTATTTTTTTCTTTTAACTGTAATTCTTCAATTTACAGTTGTAATTGTGTATAATAAATAATAAAAGTCTTAATGTTTTACCTATGTGCATTTTTATTTTTATAATGAATGCAATTTAATTTAGTAAAATAAGCTCCCTAAAACCTGATAACTGCTGGTAAGTCACATAATAATTATACAGATGTAATGCACAATTCCATTCATTTGGCTTTTCACGGAAACTACTTCACCAAACATTACACCGAAGCGAATTCTGTAAATGTCAAATTAGTATGGACTCGCAAATGTGCGTCGTTGGCACTGTGCATGTGCAATCGTTGGTGGACTCTTGTGCGTTTGACGCACACAGCAGTGGGAAAGTTGAATGTCTACGAAAAGCTGGTGGTAGTGAATACTTAGGGCCTATATTCAACAGTATCGTGTTCCGATCAGAAAAAATAGTTTTTTTTTTAATTATAGTGGACAACAAGTGGGCTTGCCTTACCAGTTGGTCAAACAGGCATACTCTCGAACCAAGTCAATTTTGTTCTTCCGCGGATTTTTTTCTCTTACTATTTCCTAATCAGAATACGATGCTGTACAGTCGCCATCTGATATAGCAGAGCGGCCAGGGTACTCATAAATATCTGAGCAGGCCTCTATTGGCAAGCTCAGATATTTTTGAGTGCCGTGGTCGCTCAGATATATCTGATGGTGACTGTAACAAATTGATTGATCTGTATTGAAAATCCATTTTCAGTACAGATTTTTGCCGTACTAGTGCGAGAACTATTATATACCTATAAAAATATTTTTCATCACACTTGCTGTCTAAGCGCGCCATTGCTTGCGCGCGTAGCGGGAGTAATAGAAAAGTGAAATTCCCTAGGGAGTAATAGAAATGTCAGTACGTAATTTAATAATATGTCTTAAAACTTATTTTTTGGTTGGCAAGTGTGATGAAAAACATTTTATGCATCACGGTCGGTAAGCGGAATACTAACTCGAGTCATAAAAGCCCTCCGCCTAATGGCGTCGGGCTTCTAACACTCTCGTTAGTAATTCCGTGCTTACCTCCCTTGATGCACAATGTACTATTACACGCATTGGTTACAAGCCCGATATATTAAATCTGTCTTTTGCATTGCATTGAGACGACTCGAAAAGACAAGGATAGTCTTATAAAATCTATCCCTCTCTGTCTTTTTTACCATCTAGTACTTTGACAAGTGTAATTATTCAAAAGAGGTAGTAATAAATTACAAACTCGGCCGCTTTCATTTAAAAAATCACCAAGGGTCAATGACCCCGCTCGGTAAAATGAGGTAGTGTGCGTGAAGTGCGCGTGTGTGCGAAATGGGGAAATTTGACAGAATCTCAAAAATTTCCCACATCTATCCGACCCTTAAGTTATAAGAGCTAAGAACTATAAGAAGTGTAATAGTAATATCATAATCATAACATGTCTCGCTATAAGTTCTCGACACATCGTAATTACAGTGGCGCCGAAAACATCTCAGTAATTAAACTACGTTCCTCGTATTTCCCGAACATCTGCTCGTCAAATATCACGATGTTTGCTAAAGCCAAATAACTTGTAACGCAAATATTTGGACAAATACCTACGCGAGTAATATGCCCCCGGCGCTGTTGGGTTAAGGTCTTAGCATTAGAAGCAGTACAAATGATTGGTCGACAACAAACAATGGGCTTACGACATTGTGATATACATTAATTAGGTGTGGTGGATCTATTTAATGTTTCTCTAGTAAGTATTCAAGCGTAGTATAAACATTTCATATTTATAACAATGAACGCTCGTAGAAACTGGTGACTTCAGTAATAACCAATGATCGACACCAGTTTTGGGTGTAAAACGACTACAAAATAATTTAAACAAGAAATATAGGAATACTTACTTGTAGAGATAGCGTAAAAAAGATTTACGAATTTTAAAGTTACAATAGTAAATAAATACATTTTAAATGTAATGGGAATTTCTAAATTACAATAAAAAAAAATATATCTTGGGATATCTTACACAAATCGACCTAGTCCCACGGTAAGCTCAATTAAGGCTTGTGATGTGGGTACCAGACGACGATATATATAATATATAGATACTTAAATACATAGACAGCCATGACCAAGGAACAAATATTTGTGATAAATAAATACACAAATGCCCTCGCCAGGATTCGAACCCGGAACCTCCAGCTTCGTAGGCAGGGTCACTTCCAACTAGGCTACGAATGCTGACAATATGTGAATATGTTACCTATATTTTATATAAATTATTGAAACAAATTAAATAATAATACTTTTACTTTGTTTCTATCTCTATTCAATATCTTTCACAATAGTTCATAATTTTATAAACGCAAACATGCATGTATCTGTATTAATATAGATAGATACATAAGGAGGTTTTCGTAGCATCGAATACATCGACCTTACTGCGAAGCTCTTACCTGAGCCTGAACTTTTTCTCTCCCGGGACGTTCTTTGATGTTGTCCTGAGTTACGAAGCAACATATTTCTCCCAATGTCAACATTTTTCTTGTAGAATACTTTATTATATCATTCTCTATTCAAACTGCTTTGTTATGCCATTGATTTAATGGAAATACTTACTTTGAATTTATTTCGGGCAATGAATACAGAAGCGATAAAATAACCAGAGCTCAGGTTGGCATAATACGAGTATATTCCAAATAAAGTATTCAAGTAATTCTTAATTCTTATAGTAGCCGTTGAAACTTGCAACACTCGCTGGCGCCCACTGAGCGAAGTTTAAAGTGCGGCCGGTGTAGGCTGCTTGTGTGCTTACCATTACCATGAGTTGAACCCATAATTTTCTAACCATCCAGCTCGTATTTGCGTATTGATGCGAGCGAGGACAGAAAGCAAGTTTTAAAAAAGGCGTTTTTAGTTATGCAATCATTTGAAACTATAAATATAAATTGCACTAATAACTCTAATAAGTAAGTGCAAGCAATCTGTGGTTAAAACAACTTGCCGTGTGCAAGGCTCGGAACCGGTTTAAAAAATACCGGTAAATAGCGGTTTATTTGGGTTTTACTCCGAGCTATAAGGAGAACGCGAACATTTTAAGAACGTAACTATAAACCTCAATAAACCGGTTTAATCCACGATGGCTGGATGGCGGCGGTAGGTACCTACGCCGCGCCGCGTAAATGAAGACATGCAGAGACTTGTTTTCTTAGTAGAGAAAGCGCCCGTGCATTTGTGCGGTCGATATTTGATCTGCGTGCTGAATTTTAATCGCGTTATTCCTTAATAACTAGTGTCCGACCGAAACATGTTTTTTTGTCGAAACAGAAATCGAAGGTTCGGTTCTGATTATAGTTTCGGCCGAGACCGAAACCGAACCTTATATAAATGTGATAAAAAGGTCGAATATAATGACAACAGATATTGTTTTACATATATGAATAATTTTAGAATTATAACTGACGTGAGACTCAAACATATTAAAATATTATCGAACCGGTTTACTCACGTACTTAAGTCGATGAATGCTCGACATGTTTCGACCCATTAAGAGGGTCCTCGTCCGGAGCACCCTCGGCCAAAGCCCGACGCGTACTGCGGGCCTGCGCCCTGCTAGAATGGGTACTGGCCACGGGCGGTGGTGGCGGGGTCGATGCAAGGAAAGATCTACCCTCAGTGTTACATTTGTCATAAAGGGGGTTGCACACAACATTCACTATATCACTTGCTAATAACGGGGCGTCTACACTGTCCATTGACGTAATACCCAAAACCATTTTCCAACCAAGTGGCACTGACCTACCACCACCACGATTAAAATTGGGATGGCGATATATTTCGATAGCTTCACGTATTTTACGCGATACTATAAACTTTTCTCTCGCAAGTACGGTTATCTTATCGACGTATTGGATTCGGATTCGACGCACTAAGATTCGATAGCAGTATGCGTCGGGTTTTGGCCGAGTGTGCTCTGGACGAGGACCCTCTTAATAGGTCGAAACATGTCGAGCAATCATCGACTTAAATACGTGAGTAACCCGGTTAGATAACATTTTAATATATATGAATAATGCAACATATCGCTAGTCCAATATTACATGGTTCTACGTCTTGACTAACGTAATGCGGAATGAAATCTTGACCAAGTTAAATGTAATATTTAATAAGTAATAACATATCATTATTATTCTCTTAAACATTCACGTCTCTCAATAGCGATTTTAACAAGGATTCATACAAGATAAAAACTCCTTGAATCCATAGTGTAAAACTTCAGTTTTATGGTACTTTATCCTATAGGTAGGTAGGAAAACTTTTTAAACAAACATCCTTTTGCTCATTATATTTGATATCTATCCTAGTCCATTCGGATTGGTACTCTGACAAAAATATTTACTAATGCAAAAATGTTTAATTAAAGTTACCTATAATTCGTTGAATGTGATATCGGCTACAACTGCAAAAGTAGTGTTTTTTACACTTTTTGACCAAATGACGATGTCACATTTTCATAATTGTTTATATTTATTTTTGGTGTTGGTAAGCTTGCTCTTTGTTAAAGTTTCGTGATGCCATGCTTTAAGGATCTTTTTAACGATTTTGTTGTTGTATTTAGAAGCGTTCGATTCTGTGATTCAGTGTTACGTAATTTCTTTTATTCGAGCTCTCTCAGAAAAGTAGGATTAGCCATAATGCTAGATCACACTAGGGCATTTAATATTATTTATTGAAAAGAAAAAGAACGCGAAATTATTATAAAACAGTGTTTCAAATCTTGCCTGCTTCTGGAAATTCTGAATTATTGTCGATTTAGGCCATAATATCAAATGTGTCCTATGGAAAATACATGCAGTTTTGCGACATTGCTCGACTTGATTGGCCATAATTTCTAAAGAAAGATGCGAAAATCCCCAAAACTTCCCAAATTAATTATCAAATGTGTGTACTACGTACTAATTTAGGATTGTGATACAATTTCAATTCAATTTTGTTGTTTTTTTTTTACTTGTTATAAGTCTGACCCAATTTCATTCTGCATGCGTTATATCTTGTGGAAAATATGCTTATTGTTGTCTACGCTGGATGCAGGTCGAATCTAACCGGTACATGTGGAGGTCCAGAGGGGAGACCCATGATCAGCAGTGGACGTCTTATGGCTGAGATGATGATGTTGTCTATAGGCATAGACACTTCTACAATTATTTTACAATTCTACAATTAGTAGTTTCATCAACTAATAATTTTATTGTAGAACTTTTATCGAAAAAATTAAATTAATAATGAAGTATACGTTCGTATTCATAACAATTGATCGAAACAATATATGTAAAAATCCCTATTCAAATCGACAGACTACAAAATTTTATCAAAACAACAATTAAAACAAAATTACGTTATACGTCAATACTGAAAAAAGGCTTTACTCGTAAATGATTCATTCACCCATCATTTTATTATATTGTCCAATTACTGGAAATACCTGTTGTCAATCATCGCCAACAGAAGAGGGAAGATGGTGGACAGCTTAAATATACGACACGACGAATTAATTAAGACCATAATAGAAGTAAAAGTAGAGGAGAAGAGGAAGGCAGAGAAGGGTACATGGACCGAAGTGAAAGAAAAAGTAGACGTCGTGTCGTATCAGCGTCTAAAAGAAAAGGCACTGGAAAGGACCATATGGAAATTGCTTCACAGACAAGAGCCCTGCTCTTAAGTTTATGATCACAAATACCCGATATGTGCTCGTATTAAGTTATTCCATAGTGAATTTTATTATTATGGTAATAAAATTGATTCTGCCAAAGCCTAATTTGTACACATAGCTGGTATTTTTTATTGTAGATACCAAGGATTATTACTATTCGTTAAAAACTTGAAACATGCACGTAACTAAGACAAATTCTAAAGTCGTTTAATGAAATAAATAACCTTCCGCAGTTACAACCTCAATATACTTAAATAAAAGAACCAATATATCTATTTTTTTATTGTGAAAATACGCGTTAAGAATTACACTATTACGGACGGACCCGACGTAAACCGAACGCGACCCAAAAATACGATGTTTATAGATTCGGTTCGCCGAAAGGTTCGGCAGTTTTTTTGCCGAAACCGAACCTTCGGCCAAAACACGATTTTTAAGCCGAAACCGGCCGAAACCGAAACTTCTTCTTCAGTAAAAAATGGTTGACTATGTACGTCTGTAACAAGTTTAATTATATGCATTGAACTAAAAGTGGTAGGTACTAATTTAATTAATCCAAAATTTAAATAATTTATTTTTTGTTAGAAATATTAGGCTAACTAGATAGTTGATGAAATACAATTGATAAATAAAACAACTTAATTTTATTAAAAACATAAAAGAGTGATTGTATAATACTTTCTATTGATGTATTAATATAATGTATACGAGTATAACGTCACATACATACTTTTATGTATTTAATTGCAACAAAATACTTAAACGTAAGTAGATACTTAATTAGTTACCCATTATACTCGTATATTTTTTAACGCTCCTACTTATTGTTGTACTGAACCGAATTAGGTACACGTCCTTCCCGCAGTAGATGTTTCGATACAAATCCGGAACCAAATGAATCAGCGTTTGTTTGTCCTTGAATAAACCGGTTTATAAAGTTCTGAACAGGTTAATCGAACAAGAACATTATGTAACGTTCCCCTAAAAACCGGTTAAAATAAACCGGTTTGACGAACGAAACCGAAATGAAAAGGTTTTTCGCCAAGTACATGATAACGGTTTGAAAATTTAACCGGTATCCGAGCCTTGGCCGTGTGCATTCGCGCATTTATAAGTAAAATAGGTATTCAAAACGCACGTTACAGCTTATCTTCCGTACCATGACTATCATGTATATAGTATGGGTACAGTTAATTTAATAGATTTTACACGATAGATACGGCAGGCCATCGCGCTCGCTCCGATAATTATGTCAGTAGGTACAAGCAAGATAGAATGCATTACGTATCGAGTAAAACCTAACGTATCCTTTACTTTCCAGCTCATGGTACGGCTACTGCATATAAACAAATTAACAAGTTGGGTGCCATGACCATCATCAAAGTCCAATGATTCTTTATTCAAATTGCGACAACAACAAACTCTTTTGAATGGTCTAAGTTACACATAAAATTAAAACTAATTCCGCTTCTAACCCTACACCACTGTCCCGAGAAGAACCGGTAAGATCAAAAGTATGACGGGTCGACTGTGCCCACTACGACGTATTAATACAATTTTGTTCACATTCAGTAGGCTTATGATGGTACCTTGTTTAATCGTTTGTCGTTATTTCCGTCAGGTTCTAACAAGCATATAAGTGCGAAAGTGATGCGTAGCACGATAAATAGATAAAACGAGACCATCATAAGCCACCAGGATATTATGAAAATCCGTGAATGATCTTATTGTTGTTTTCTAGAGAAGACCTCCGGTTATTGCAGTTAAATGATACTAAAACTTTATGTTTATACACAGTAATTATTTATAAGTAAAATTTCTGAATTGATACAAATTAACAATGCGTATCCACTATTCACCCAGATTTCCACATCATAACACATTCCGAGTTTCCGTTTGATCATGCGGCGACTTCAATCATATCCGACTGGTTAGCCTGCTCAATTAATTGATTAATATTCCGAACATTAATTAACCAATCAAATCCCACAGCATTGTCATACCAACATTATTAGTGCTGAAATTGTCTTCTCTTTTAAACCTTACCAGTCTAAGCTACGAAGCAAATTTGTCGCCTCAAGGAAGCGTTGTCAAACTTGTATTGTCACCACTGGGAATAAGGAAGCGTCTTTGATTTTTTTCCTTAGGAATTAAAGATGATATCACCGACCAACCAGACGGAGCTGGAAAAGAACATTTTTTTTAAGCTATTTATATACATGAATTAAATCTAACTTAACCGTAGTAATATTATACCTTACTAAGATTGGCCAGTTCAAGCTTGAAAATATTGAAATAACTTTATTTGATGCATTTCACTCAATGATCAAATTTAATGTGAGCGGTGTAGTAAAAACGTTTCCTTTGTCTCTTGGCATTTAATTTGGTATAAATAAAGGTAAAAGACATTTCCACCGGCTTATAGTAAACGACACAATAAGACGTTTATACTAAAACGCTTACAAAAGTAGTATACATGGTATATACTAATCTTGTAATTTTTGTTCCAGGATCTGCTTCACAGTCGCAACGTGACGTGACGCGATCTCAACATTACCACAGGTTAGTTACATTTCCACTAATTTTAAATGTTATTTTATACTTGTACATCCATTAATAAGGGCTAATTGGGTGAATATCTGAGCGTTTCAACCGCCTAATTTTGGTGACATATTTTTTTCCGAAGTTTATATTTGTTACAATGTGCTACTTTGTCATTTGAAGGAGGCACGGTACCTTATACAAATTATGAAGTATAACATTGAGACGTTTAGAAACGGCGAAAATGATGCCACCACCAAAATCAGGCGGTTGAAACGTTCAGATATTCAGCCAATTATGCTACCTACACTACTTCACAGACCGTTTACCGTTATCATTTCGTAATTTTTCCATTTATTGTTGAATTTCAAATATTTAAATTATTAAAAGATACTGAACAGTTTTATTTAAGTAAATATACAATATTTTTTTTTCGTAGAATAAAAGAAACTAACACTAAGGAAATAAAACTATCTGTACAAAAACTACATACATCAACTAATATTTACAATACTTAAGTCTGTCGTAAGATTTTGTATACAAAAGAGTGTGAATTTCATAATTCAGCAAGAAGTTAAGTAACCTATATAATTTATGGTAGATGCATTAGTTATTTAAATGAATTAAATTTTCGTCGCATCAGATGTTACTAAAATATATCTAGTAGTAAAAGTTTAATGTTACGATAAGACGATGTGATCGTCTTATCGTAACATTAAAAAATATATTGTTAGAGTGGAACTGCATTCTTTTTCGTTAACACTAATAACAAATATCTTATAATATTTTCTTCGGTTACCGCGATAATTATTCATTAAATAAAACTATTGTTACAGAAATTATATTGCGTATATTAATTAATGTAATTACATCTCAACATTTCCAATACTTTACAGGGTAGACCATGCCCTGCAAAATGTTCGAAACATCGGGATGTACCTAGATAAATGAATTCAATAGTTTTTGTTACATAATTACTGTTTTAGTAACGATTACTTCGAGATAAGTAGGTAACTATAACTACTTGTAGATGCCTACTTATGTCACATAGGCAACGCATCATATCAAATACCTATACATATAGTTTAGAAACATGCCATCGCGAATAATGAAAACGTTATCAAAGTCGATTCACATATGTATGTACCTATGTCGCCGTGTGTCAGACCCTTAGCAATAACGCAGAGTGCTTCGCGTGGCTTGGTTCCCTTAGGTAAAACACGTCATTCATAACGTGCATAGGACGTAGTCTGCTAAAATCGTTGTCGGCTGAAATAAACCTTTGAATGATGAGAATTCGGATTCCTACCTAATCATTATTTATTAAGACAAAACACTTTTTTTTCAGCGCAGTCGGTGCTGTTTTTACGTGCTAGTGCGAGAAGTGGTTAATTTTTTGACAGGTCGAAACTTCGGAGGGTCACCAGGGGCCTATTTCTCGAAAGCTTGTAACTTGTAATACAAGTGTAATACTAATTAAAAGTGTTAAAAAGAGTCTTCCACTTGTATTACAAGTTACAAGCGTTCGAGAAACGTGCCCCTGTACTGAAACATTTACAAAATATATATGTTTATCGATTTGAATTTATAATTCATTGAAGTACTTCTCATTGAATGACTAAAATTGTAGGTAGGCATTTATTGCTATTTTACTTCGGATTTGTCCCAACTCTGGTCAAGTTAACGATTTCATTGTATGATGAATCGCAGAAAAAATGGGTTCCTTAAAATACCTGTATTAAGGTGGAAGTACCAATGCGTAACATCGTAACAGAGAATGTTTATTTGAATCACGATATTTTGCTCATATATGTATTAATAAATCTACATATAAAGTTGTGTCATGTATTTTTCGAGAGGAGTTTGTAAGTTTCATTAAATAAGTAGTATGTATTTTATAGGGTGACAATATCAAAATTTCTCAATATCGCAAATTTTCTTAGTCAACTCCATTGTTCGGATATAACTCACTACAAGTTTGAATGTCACATATTGAGCCATTGAAAATATTAACACTCAGACCTAATAAATGACAGCCTGTCTTAAAATTAAGCTAATATTTTAGATACCTATAAGGTAATTATTTAAAAGTTGGGATATGAAGCATTAAGGGCACATACATTTACCATTGTTTAAATGGCCTAATAGTTGATTTTATCTTATCGTTGGCAACTCAACCTATGATGATGAGTATTTGGTACAGCCTCGGGTACTAGTACTTCCACCTTATTATACATATCAGTGAATCACATTTTATCTCCAAAATACAAAGCCAATCATTATTTTCTGTTTCACTAAGAGTAGACGAAAATTGTTTGATGGATCGCGAGCAGGTAGATACGTTATAAATCTTTTTAGGCCTATACTCTGTATACATTTTGTTGTGTAGGTATTACGAGTTAGATATTCAAATAAATACCAAAATAATAAGTCAATATTTTAATTCGATAGATGATATAATTTATTAAACGGATACCAAAAGAAAAATGGTACCTGAAAAATATTTTCCACCACACTGCTCGTAAACACGCTGTTTGTCCTTCAATTTCAGAGCGCAAAACTGTGTTTTAATCTCTATAGAGGTTAAAGTAATTTTTTTTTAATCTTCTGGGTAGACTAAAGCAATAACTTATACAACCTGAGAGTGCAATAAGCTTTTTGACGTTTGAACTAGACAGTACCTTCGAAAACTCAATAGTTTCAAACAGATTTATACACATGAACCTTTCATAATATTATATTCAATATGCTAAAATCCAAATTAAATTCCACATTTTGTTGTAAAAGGTTTTAATTAAAAGTTCTAAAAATACGACAAATAAAAACAATAGGAAAATAAAAGTGTTGACACTATGCAAATGTCAGAACGCATCCGAATATTTTTTTCTTTTAAAATCTAAACGATTCTAATTTTCAAGTTTTCGGGTAATTGCGAGATGCGAAACTGGGATAATTCCGAAAATCACAGAAAAATCGCCAATAACATGAGTCTCATTTTGGAATTATCCTGAATTTTTAACCATTGCCACGCCAAGATAAATATTTGAGGTTATTGTTTTATTAAGTATTTGTTGATTTGTTTATTTTTTGGAAGTTGAGGACTTGCAAATAAATACGTTCTAATTTGTTATGTTTGAGTTTTATTTCGCATGTTTCCTCGCTTTAGTGTGGTGAAAAATGTTGTGTTTCACTCGGCAGCAAAGCTTGTTCAACTCTCGTGCCTTAAAACCCTCGCATCGCTCAAGATTCCATTTTATGAACCACTCGCTACGCTCGTGGTTCAAATTCTGGAATCTTTCGCTTGCTCGGGTTTCAATATTTGCACAAGAGTTAAACAATCACTTTGCTCCCTAGTAAAACTAATAACTATTATTATCTTAATTTATCTTTGCGATAACATAAATGATTGTTACCTACCTATTTTTTTAACATTGACAAACATTATGTATTAATAATGAATACAACGAATTGAATTCATGGATGGATAGATCATGGGTGTATTAGGTTAATTACTACCTTACTTAAACCTACTAAGCAGCAAGTAGAAATGGACCTACCTAGCACAACGCCACAAGCTCATTTTTCACATATTTCCAGTAGGTGCCTGAGGGAGCAGAGGGCAAGCACTCAGCGATATTACTTAAGGCTCGACGTACTGCGACGTGAGAATGAAATCGGATATGCAAATATCAATATAAGGAAGAAAAATCCAGTTCGAGAGTAAAATAAACATCCTACATACACTTATTTGCGTAGGTGCTTCAATTTTGCTTATTGCTTGTTTGTATTACAATAATATTATATGAATTTTTTATCCAACGGAAATATTTATTTATTCAGTTTGAATGTAAGATGCATGTAAATCTACTTGGAATAAGGACGTTGAAGCTTGAATATTACTTCTAACATACTGTAAGAAAATTTTGAGATTCTGCCCCTAAGCGAGTGAAAATGGTGTTGAAAGTTTATAACGACTTCTCCATATGCGGACGAAGTCGTGAACGGAAGCAGGATGATAGTTAAATTGTGTTTTTACCTAGTATCTAATAATATGCACACTTTAAAACTAATTGCAGGTATGTTTATATTCTAATAGTTTACTATGTGTTGAAATACCTACTCCAGCCCCTTGCCAAAATGATAATCAATAGACCAAGGTTGGAGATTGGAGATATATATATTACCCATCAGTGGCTCGTTTATCAAAACCTGAACTTTTTAAGTAATACAAATGCTATCACGTAGATTCGTCATATCCGTATATCCGGTTATCCGTATGTCACAGGCGATTCACTCCGAAATTATAAATTAGTACCTAAGTACTACTGTAATGAAAATTGATAAAGATATTACTGTGTCATAAAACCGCTACAAAATAATGATCCTAAACAGTAAAAAAATAGGCGTGGTATTGAATCAATAGTTTAATAAAAAGGTAATTATAACAATATCATTTTTTTAGAATACATCTTTCTTTAAGAAACCATCATTTTCGAGAAATCAGCTGTCAAAGTCGTACACAATGTATACCATATTTGTATATTTTGGACATTCCATGCCCATACGCATATGTAATAGGAGATCTATGCCTATATCCAGCAGTGGATCGAAAAAGGTAAATGATGTGAATTACCTACACATTAAAATAGGGTTGTACTTTGTATTCCTTAACTATATTCCACACTTGACCAAGTCACCCGAAGCAAGTCACATAGTGTCAACATACTCAGCGGGTAACAATCGAACTTTAATAAAATATGTAAGAGAACTTGTATAGCTGTCGTACGTTTCTGCATTTTATCTTGCGAGATGCAATGGGACGCCGGATAAAACTCGTAAGAGCCACTCAACAATATTGCTCCAGACGTTTCACAGTACCCTCAAAGAAACAATACGCTACGCCACATCTTACCATAACTTCCATGACCATAGATAATGCGCCATATGGTCATCAGTGTTGCCAATTACCAAAAAAAGAATATGTTCATTCAGATTTTTTAACGAGATCAATAGTGTCCGTTCCATAACCCGTCCGTTTCATTGCGTATTCCTCCTACCTACCAAAATGACAATAAAATCAACCTATCTCAAAACCAATAAGAGATACTATAGTCAAACTAAAAGTCGTTGAATTAGATTAACTATTAATTCTGCATCACCACCATTTTTAAAAGATATTCATTTGTATACGCCCTCCCCCCCCCTCCTACTTTTTTTAGGGTTCCGTAGCCAAAATGGCAAAAACGGAACCCTTATAGATTCGTCATGTCCGTCTGTCCGTCTGTCCGTCTGTCACAGCCGATTTACTCGGAAACTATAAATGCTACAGTAACGAAATTTGGTAAGGATATGTGTTGTATAAACCGCTACAGGATTATGATACTAAATTGTAAAAAAAACCATTCGGGTGGGGGCCCTCCATACATGTAACTGAGGGATAGAAAAAAAAATTTAGTTGTATATAAGCGTGTGGGGTATTAATAGAAAGGTCTTTGAAAATGATATGAAGGTTTATAAATCTCATTTTTATTTAAGCAAATCGTTTTCGAGATATCAGCTCTCAAAGTCTGAAAAATGTGTCCCCCCCCCTCTATTTTTTAAACTACACGATATAAAATTCTAAAAAAAATATATGTTATGCACATTCATAAACTCTATCAACGATTTTTGGTTTGATTAAATTATCTCCTATAGTTTTTGAGGTAGGTTGATGTAACTGTATTTTTTATTAAATAATAAATTGATAATGGTACGGAATCCTTCGCGCGCGAGTTCGACTCGCACTTGGCCGGTTTTTGTTATTATGGCTACGAAAACATAAAAAATATTAAACATCGACATACTCCGCATAAAATTCGTCTGTATTATCGTTTACTGAATTGAATATAGGTACGTACCAAATCCTTAAAGCCACAAAATCATCCTATATGTACGTACTGACCCTTCTCTGTTTACAATTTGTAGCGGGTACCCGCTGTAAACGCGATCCTTTCTGCTACGAATCCCATTTCAAAGGGTTTTTTACCAGTTAAGTGAGAACGGGTTCCAATTGTTTACACGATAATATTGACTAGCTAGTCTAATTTCGCTTAGTAAGTTTCTGTGTAAAAGCAATCAAAGCTAAAGGGCTCTCATTCAAATTATCAACGTATCACTTTCGTTTTTTTATTCAAACTTTGCTTGGCGTTGTGTTAAGTAACCCGTTTTTAATATTTATGAATAGTTTAGGGGAATATGTTTTAATTTCTCAGGTTTTCTGTGCATAATAATATGACGTAATATTTTCTTTGGTTACTGCGATGATTATTCTTGAAAATTACCCGCAAACAATTCGTTGTTATTCACTCACTTTGCACTTTACAGGGTTCGCCCTGTAAAGTGTTCGAAACGTCGGAATGAAGTTAAATTAAATTAATTAATTTACGCGAGTTTATCCATTTTTACAGTTTTATTTCATGAATATTATTAACTTACTAATAATATCTAATCTTTTTATTTAATTACCTATGTTTTGAATAGTGTGGCAAATTATGATCACTAGGCAACTACTAACTAATGTTGGCACTAAGTATTTTGTCTTAGTACGAAGATTTTACATACCCCGCCATTGTTTCATTGTTTCGCTTCTATATGTTTAGTAATCGTTAAAATGTTTCGAGTCCAGAAACATACATAAGTAAACAGTCTTTTCCCCTCACTAGCTCGTAAAGCGCTCGTTTATCCTTTAATACGAACTGGTAAAAACGCATATTATTCACTTGTGTGGCAAAGTAATGACCTTGGAGCGTAGCGCGAAGTAGCATTCGTTTAACAGATAACAAAGCGTAAAATGCTCATGGAAGTCGTTCCACATTAATGATAATTAAATAATTTGTTTGAGAATTTATTGTAAAATACAAACCTTTATACCTTTATAAACCTGTATAATATGATGATTTTAACACATAAATCCTTAAATTCCATAAGTAACAATTGTTTTAGGGAATGATGATAAGATGACTAGGCGCAATCACAAAACGCAAAAAATGTGAACATTAAGTATATATTATAATTATAAGTTATAATCTGTATTCACCGACTCGAACAAGCATTAAAATAGTAAACTAAACAATTTTCA
Organism: Thaumatotibia leucotreta; assembly: GCA_025490895.1. Classification (NCBI taxonomy): domain Eukaryota; kingdom Metazoa; phylum Arthropoda; class Insecta; order Lepidoptera; family Tortricidae; genus Thaumatotibia; species Thaumatotibia leucotreta. The sequence goes on along the minus strand of JALPQI010007988.1, from coordinate 20,130 downwards.
GAGTGTTCTGTTCTAATTTTGTAAAAATAATGAATGAGAATGATTTAATAATGCATTGGCGTTGGTGTGCAACTACAGGAATGTGTCAAAATCGTGCAGCGTTTACTTTTTCGTGCTAAGTTTACTGCGACAAAATCTTGCATTAAATACATGATGCATTTCGAAAATTACTATCACTCAAGTTAGTGATAGTAATGATGATTGTAATTTGAACAAATAATTTCCTTTTTTGAGTTTCCTCGCTATAGTGAGGGGAAAAGTCTTGTGTTATACACGGGTGCAAATGTATTTTACTTCTCGTATGTTAAAACACTCGCTGCGCTCAGGATTCTATTTTAGAACCACTCGCTTCGCTCGTGGTTCAACTATAGAATCCTTTCGCTTGCTCGTGTTTCAATTTCATACTCGCGGGTAAAATACAACTTTGCGCCCTTGTATAACAAATAACTATTAAATGCTTATTCGTACAGTCTTCATGACGATAAAACCTATTATCAATTTGATCAAAAGCTAATTGGGTGAATATCTGAGCGTTTAAACCGCCTAATTTTGGTGGCATCGTTTATGCCGAAGTTTCTGTTCGTTACAATGTGCTACGTTGTCATTTGAAGGAGGCACGGTACCTTATACAAATGACGAAGCATAACATTGAGACATTTAGAAACGTCGGCAAAAATGATGCCACCAAAATTGGGCGGTGGAAACGCTCAGAAATATTCGCCCAATTACAAAATTGCGTTAACTTATACTGCCTTGCCTTCCCGTACCAATTTTCATTCCATAAAAGGTTCAAACATCATAAAACACGTGGGCCAGACATTATCCGGAATATATTTGCCGATGTCTCGTGTGTTGCTTCACAAACACCGTCGTTCATGCAACATTTGGAGTAAAATTTATGACTCGATCCTTTACTTACAAAGTTACTCCTCGCTTCATATCACACCAATATGTAAATGATATAAAATATTTTAAAATAAAAATAAAACCGCCTTCAAAAATTCGCCCAAACTAAAAAGTAAAAAATAATTTTAGTTCCTACTTCTTAGGATTTCCTACCCAAACCCTTAAACCTTTTACCCTATTCATTGAAATAAAATATTATGGCTAGGTATCCTACAGATTTCTTAGAAGTCGGTGCCAAGCCAAATACGTTCATAGGTATATATTAGATAGCGCTTTGTAACTTACTGTCACTCCGATTATGTTTTTATCAACAGAATGATCTACCTCAGTCATTTTGATGAAAGTATAACCGGAGTGACAGTAAGTTCCAAAGCTCTATCGAATACAGTCATACCAGTATACTCGCGAAGTGAACATATTTGGCTTGGCACCGACTTCTAAGAAATCTGTAGGATACCTAGCCATAATATTTTATTTCAATGAATAGGGTAAAAGGTTTAAGGGTTTGGGTAGGAAATCCTAAGAAGTAGGAACTAAAATTATTTTTTACTTTTTAGTTTGGGCGAATTTTTGAAGGCGGTTTTATTTTTATTTTAAAATATTTTATTTTCTGCTTTTTAGTAGTGTAAAATTGTTATTGAGTGTGCTCTAAAAACATAATAATTAGAATGTACTGCACTATAATAGGCCAGAAAATCGGAACTGGATAACTTAAATATTCAAAGAATTATCCCATTATCAAGGAGATATACATTGTATCATCAGCAGGTATGAATAATTTCAAAGATTATAGGTAACAGCCTTAGCATGCCTATATTATTTAAAGAATCACTAACCGCTAACCAACATGTCATAACTACTAAGCAAACACTTGAATAGATCTCGAAAATGTATGACAGTTGTTATATTCAAAGAATTATCCTCCAACTCCTAATTGTTAAGGAGCCTTTTTAAGGACTTTTCGTCATCACCTCACCAACATGAGACTACGACCACCTAAAGGCAAATACTCAAACAGCTTCCAAAATACATGAACTATGTTATATTTAAAGAATTATCCCCCAACTCCTAATCTCTAAGGAGTTGTACCTTCCATCATCAGCTTACCGACATGAAAGGATGACCACCTAAACGCAAATACTCGAATAGCTTCCAAAATACATGAAATATGTTATATTTAAAGAATTGTCCCCCAACTCCTAATCTCTAAGGAGTTGTACCTTTCATCATCAGCTCACAAACATGAAAGGATGACCACCTAAAGGCAAATACTCAAATAGCTTCCAAAATACACGAAATATGTTATACTTAAAGAATTATCCCCCAACTCCTAATTGCTAAGGAGTTGTACCTTCCATCATCAGATCACCAACTTAAAAAGTTCATGACTAGATGCAAATACTTGATTAGTCTTCGAAAAAAAATGAAAAATGTCATGTGTGCCTACAACATTTGAAGAGTTTCCTCGATTTCTCCAGGATCTCATCATCAGATCTGGATTCGGTGACAATGGGACCAACTAGAAGGTATACCCTTTCAAACAAAAAAAGAATTTTTCAAATCGGTCCACGCGTCTTCGAGTAATCGGGGAACATACATAAAAAAAAAAAAAAGATTTCGACGAATTGTAAACCTCCTCCTTTTTGAAGTCGGTTAAAAATGCTACCTGAATAAATATGCTGGCGGTGTCCTATAGAAAATTAATACTTCAATATATTTACTTAATTCATAATTGTAGTTTTGGATCTAAATAGCACAATTTCACTAGATTAGTAAATAAAACGGTGAGCCCTTTTAACTCTACGGTGTTATAGGCGGCTCGTATTATTCCTAAGCAAACTCGATTTGCTAGTTCATGAAAATACAGCGATGTTGGCATTGGTATCATAAATATAAATAAAAATTTGATTTAATCCGCAAATAATATTTCCGAGCACGACTTTAACTATCACGATGTATACTGTATTAACTGTATAATTGACCTCACTGACCTCAAACTTTACACCAACGTAGATAGCTATACACAATTTGTGTAATAATTTATCTTAATATTGGAAATTAACCTCTGGGTTCCGACTTAAATTTGATTTCAACAATACCTCCGGGGCTTGGTTGAAGTAATTCGATTCGATGAATGTATATATATACCTATACATCCAGCTATCCTGTTACATTTAAAGTATTAGGAGCTATTAACCACTCACTTGCTTCATGTAGCAGCTTTAGTTACATCTCATCACTCTTATTTTACATAGACATAGAGTTTATCGCAAAAATTAAAGCAAGTGAGTGGTTAGAGATAGCTCCTTTCAGTGATTTACATTACTGCTGCCACTGTAACCGTTACTAAGTAAATTAATGATCTTAGAATATTCCTGCATAAATACACAAATCGACCTAAATAGTTTCACGGTGGGCTCAATTAACGCTTGTGTTTTGGGTACTAAGCTACGATATGTAATATATGTACATATATATCTGTACATACCTACATAGAACACAACAATAAAATAATATTTTTGGGGGCGGGATTTGGCCGCAAATCCGCGAAATCGAAGGTATTAGTATACCTATTGAGCTACGGAGTCCGTAAAAAATATATTCTAAATACAATTAATCGTCGCATGGAAATGCCACATTGTAAAAAAAAACCTTAAAATTTGTTATTAAATAATTGAGCTACGAGCGCAGTCAATTCCTCAAGCCACAGCACCTTACATTTTTAAACCTGTACGGCGCTAAGTAAAATTCCCTGTACGCGCCGCACTATAATGCAGTTTGTGTGTCTGTGCAACATTTGCATTAGCATTATAAATGGCTTCCATCCGAATACGTAGCAACTACAATTTGCTTTTTGTAAAAAAAACTCCAAACTAGTTATTATTAATTTTAAATATTAGATGTCATATATACCAATGAAAAAATACCGAAGTTTACCAACGCCGGAGGTGGGATATGAATCCACGTCCTTAGCTTTCACGGCTGTTGCCTAAACCACTCGGCTACGCCAGCTTAGCAAAGACCGGTCGAATTTATCGGGGATATGCAATCTGTTATAACTGTTATAAGGCTAGGCGCCTTTGACCATACTCTAAAGGGGCAAGCAATGCGAGCTAGCCGCCACCTATCCTTTCAGCATTCTGTTATAGCGTGAGAGATATGGTGCTGTCATGTAGGTATATATTTTGTGAAACAACTCAAATTGATAAAAGTATTTTTGAGTTGTATTTTTTTAGTACATTGTGTATAAGGCGATAAATAAGAAATTGTGAACGAATGTGAAAGTAAAGTATCTAATCTAATCTATTAAAACGAATGGCAGCGTATTTATTTCGTGAAAAATAGAGTAACAAAGAGAACTAAAACTAAACAGTTTCTTTTAAACTATAGAACTCCATTAACATTTTGTTATAATCGTAAAAAAAATACGAGCGGCCTTGTTTAAAACATTCGTGTATTTTCGTGTTCACCATAATTTCTCTGAAACAATTGAATGTTTGAGTTGAAATAAGTAGAAACTCTATTAAGGGTCAATTTGATCAAATTTCGAAGAATAACGCTTAATCGCGGATATAGAATAATATTGATGTCTAAACTCCATAGTAATTTGACACTAGTAGCCGAGAGTAAGCGGTATTCTGCGAAATAACCCTTTATAGGGCACCGGTCTCAAAAGCGACCACCCTATATAGCACTATTTTTTTGTATTGTTTTTAAGTACAGAATTTTTTATACAATATATATAATGGCGTTGAAGCTTGAACCCACGATTTTTTTGAGTCTTGCCCTAACGCAGCCTAAATGTTTGAAAAAACCCCCACCATAATAATTATACATCCACCGTCTCAAATTCCCTCCACCTTGTAATCATATCACACACAAGTGTCTTTTCTAGATCGAATTTCCCCCTAAAATTGTAACTGAAATCAGATTTTTTTAAATATTTTTTTGTTACAGAGTGCAGAACCAGGACCCTGGATATAATATTTACGGTATGTGAGAATCGTGTTACCGTTTTTGCATTTCCTTTTACCCTTATCACAACCCTGTTTAACCGACGATCAATACTTAACTTACTTACGTTGAGTGCCAGCCAACTATCCTTTCCATATGTGAAGCATTCCCTAGCTAGTGATTTATAATGGAGTTGGAACTTTTTTCAAAGTAAAAACTAAACTAACCTTTTACTTTTTTCTCGGACAAATCTCTGTTTAAGTAGGTTTTATAAGTACTAGAAGAGAAATATGTTCAAAGTAGAGCTGCAAGTGAGATAAGGCGCGTTTTAAACCATTGCGAGTTGAACTTAAACTCGGGCAAACTGACACGGCTATAAGAAAATGTCGCGACACAGTGCTTCATAACACATCGAACTAATTTCATTATTGAGAAGTAAAACGAATTTGTTAATTCATTTAATTAAATTAACTCGTTATGATGTTCAAAGTCATTACTTTGGTAAAAAATATAAAACCCAACGCTAATATACTTAACGTAACCTACTTAACATTGCTGTTATTTATAATGAATTGTACCTAATTATTATATTTCATAACTGAAAAGCATTGTGCAAAATTAATTACGTCGTATAAGTAAATATTTAAATGTACTTGTTTACATGTAGGTATAGTTTTAAAAATACAATAATCGATCTGTCCCTTGACACTTATGATCAATTTTATAAAATGTAAGCAAGTGTTTATTTATATATTTTAGTTAATAATAATTATGCCAAAGACTCATGAAGAAAAATACAACTTAAGTGACTAAGCCTATGATTATACAGTGTTTAAATCTAATACGGGCGATCAATTAAACCAGGCATGGGATTCATTAGTGTAATCATGGATTACAAGGTTTTTTAAAGTTATTTACTCTTAATTATGACCCTACAGAATTTTTTTAAGATTATCGGAGCAGCAACGTAGTTACGAACATTTGTTATTGTTGATATGGCAGGTAATGTCATCTGCTTTTGAAATTAGCTGTCAACGTGTGTTTAACTCGCGTATGTTGCTCTACATTGCGCGCCAAATTATTTTTCCCCTCACTAGCTCGTAAAGTGCTCGTTTATCCTTTAATACGAACGTGTAAAAACGCATATTATTCACTTGTGTAGCAAAGTAATGATCTTGGTTTTGGAATAACAAAACGTAAAATGCTCATGGAAATTGTTCCATATTAATGATAATTAAATAATTTGTTTGAGAATTCAGTGTAAAATACAAACCTTTATATAATATGATGATTTTAACATATAAATCCTAAAATTCCATAAGTAACAATTGTTTTAGTGAATGATGATAAGATGACTAGATGCAATCACAAAACGCAGAAAATGTCAACGTCAACATTGTCAAAGAATATTATAGGTTATAATCTTTATTTACCGACTCGAACACGCATAAAAATAGTAAACTAAACAACTTTCAGGGTGTTCTGTTATAATTTTGTAAAAATAATGAATGAGAATGATTTAATAATGTGGCGTTGGTGTGCAACTACAGGAATGTGTTAAAATCGTGCTGCGTTTACTTTTTCGTGCTAAGTTTACTGCGACAAAATCTTGCATTAAATACATGATGCATTTGGAAAATTATTATCACTAACCCGATGATGATTGTAATGTGAACAAATAATTACCTTTTTTGAGTTTCCTCGCTATAGTGAGGGGAAAAGTTTTGTGTTACACACGGGTGCAAATGTATTTTACTTCTCGTATGTTAAAACACTCGCTGCTCAGGATTCTATTTTAGAACCACTCGCTTCGCTCGTGGTTCAACTATAGAATCCTTTCGCTTGCTCGTGTTTCAATTTCATACTCGCGGGTAAAATACAACTTTGCACCCTTGTATAACAAATAACTATTGTATGGAAAATTTTGTTGCTCTAATTTTAAGTAAAAGTTATTTGAATGTACCTGTTATGTCGTAAACTAGCACTCATTAAGAGGTTCGCCCGTATTAGACTTACTGTATTATGTTACACATACACGTGCTCATTCCCGGCAATTTGATCTACGGCGGGCCCTTCCGTATGTAGTGTGTAAACTGGTTCAATGTTTGAAAAACTTGCCGCTCGCGAAGCTGTCGCTTAATGCGCTCCACCGCAACTCAGAGGCGCTTTGCAAGTGACTACATCTCCAAACGTGTCGCTTACGAAATGCTCTTTAGTTTCCCCGTTACAACCGGCTGCGGCTTATAAACTTTCAGTACTAACACAATACGTGGCTTTGTTCATCCTTAATTTGTTTAAGTTGTGCAAGAGTGAGAAGAGAAGAAAACACATTATGAGAAAGTAACACAAATCTGAGATACACTTAGAATAGTGAACACGTCATAAGACTGTTTAGTGTGCCATTACACCAGATGTAATTGTTGGAATCATTCTCACATCGTGGCATATCTCTGATATCCGATTCGTTGCGTGTTCCATTTTCAAAAACTTTTATTTATGGCGGCGAATATTTTTTTCATGATACGCTAAGCATTCCTTACGCCATAGAATATGATGACACGCCTATCGTGTCATACGCCATTCGTTAAAAACATTCATGACACGCCTGGCGTGTCATCCGCACTGAAACGCATATACTAGTACTTATAATATGGGCTTGTTATACATGTATACTGTGTAGATGTGATAGGTGGATAGAAAATACATCCATCCAAAAGTTAACCTTAGCCTACTTACTCTAAAAAGTGGTAACTGAGAATTTTAATAGTTACGTATTATTAATATCAACGATTATTACGAATTAAGTCATGATTTTATTTTACGAAAGAAATACAATAGCCACAACCACATGTCCAAAATAGCCCTGAACTGGAAGATGCCCGGCAAGCGGAAACGTGGTCGCCCTAAATTCACTTGGCGCCGTTCCGTGGAGCAAGAGATGGGTGTGTTGGGCATGGGGTGGGATGAGGTGACCCAAACTGCCCAGGACCGAAGCCAGTGGAGGAAAATGGTTCGAGCCTTACACCCCAACAGAGGGTAACAGGATGAAAAGAAGAAGAAGAATACAATAGCATTACCTACCCGTCATCTTGTGTTTAGTGACGAAAGTCTATAATCACCTAGAGTTCTGCAATAAAGAAAGATATGTGCCAGAATTTTAAGATAAAAAGCAATTGCCACATGATTGATTGTTTTGACGTGACCTCGTGACCCTAGTCCAGGCTAGTCCAAGTTTTGTAATCATTTTTTTCTACATTTACTGGTTCGCAGTATTTCCCTGAGGAAATAAGGTAACTTTGAACTACCAAATTGACTTGGTAGAAAACAAATAACAAGGGAAATTCTTTCAGACGAACCTTTTTTTGTATAACAAGTGCCGATCCTAAATTGGTGCGCACGAAAAATAAAAGCGTTGGGATGGAACGAGATGGACCGATGACTTGTTCTGTTGAGTAAACTAGTCTAGTTGATTTTATTTATGTTTATTTATAAATATTAATATACATTAAACATATTTTTAGTTACAGCAAAAATATCAGTTAACATTTTAGAAATGTATGTTCTATGTTGTAATTTTTTGTATTTTTAATCTCCAATTTATTAAAATATATATTTATTTTAAATAATATTTTAGGAAATGTAAGTAAAAACATTTACTTGATTTTGTGATTATCTTCTTTAGTAGACTTCCCAAAAAATAGTACGTTCTTCAAAATCTAAGGCCAGTAGTATTGTATTATAAATGAATAGCTACAAAAAGCGGTGACAGAGGGGGTATGAAACAAGACAACGAAAAGAATTGTGACCCAACTTCCAAAATAAAAATAAAAAATTACGATTAAATTCTGAACATTATACTGTAATAGTACAATAACATCGGAGGCCGATTTGCAACCAAGTTGGTATATAAATAATAATAATATTTTTTTACAGCATTCATACACAAAAATGCAACATTTTCCCGTTAGGATAGCAATTGTCTTTATAGCCGTAGCTGCCCCGCCGCTGATTGGCAACAGTGACGTTTGTTTGCAACAGATTTGTTAGGAGCCTTTGAAGGTCCCTTACTATTGTTAAAACTTTCGTCGATAAATCCGACTTTTGTATTGATTTAGTATTGCATTAGGTCCCACGAAGATATTTGTAATTCAAAATAAACTGCGTCGATCGATACCAGTAAATAGAAAATTGGAAACAAGCCTATCAATAACATAATGTATCTACTTTACCTTGTATATATAACTACCACGACACCAAACATGATTAATAGCCCAAAACAACATAAAATGCCTAACCTAAGAATGCCGTTAATTACATACGGGGTAAAACTTTTAATTGGCAAAGTTAGGGCATGCGGTCAGTGACCGTCAAAGGGTCCAATGTTAATGTTTCGGTTTACAGCAAGATGTTAAATGTTAAGAAAATAGTTTCATGGCAGGGTCTGAAAGGCCTGTTGAGGTTAGGAAGGGTTTAAATTCTGGTTTGTTTAGGATTATGTATGGGCGGGGTTTTTGTATTGAAACGCTAGTTTGTGGATTTTGTAATCATAAACTTAAGTACTTACTTACCTACTTTTAATCAGCTGCAGCAGGGAAGCAATTTATTAACTAGTACCTACGTACTTGCGCTTGGTGCGACGTTTTGAGGTGGATAGTAAGAAATGAAAGAGGGATAAATTCTGATCTCATTTTATCTCAGACTAAATCATAGTTAAGTACTTGTAAAATGATTATTTATGTTCAGGGGGCCTACCACGATCTACTAATCGTATTTTGGGACCTACCCTTCAAGCACTTCATGTGTTTGACAGGAACTCGCAGCTACCCGTCTCTTTTAGATTGTATTGATTAAAAAGAGACATGTAGCTGCGAGTTGCTATAAAACACGAGATAATATATGCTAGCCCTCCTAATCTGTTACAATGTGTCAGTTCCATTGAATAACTGTCAAATACTGACAAGCAGAATCTAAACTAAATCGCATATAAGGGTTCATGAACTTCATGGTAGCCCCCAGAAGTATAATAATTAAGGGTTATGATTCAAAGGATATCACTCAAATTAAAGGTTTTTGACTTTTGTGAGATTATATTAATTTCAAATAATTTATTTTCTTTGCCTGAAGGCAGGCACAATGTGTATTTGTATGTACAGTCAAGGGCATTAATATATATACACTTCTCCATACTGATCCCTTACAAATGTGTCTATATATTAATGCACTCGACTGTACGTACTTCTATCTGTCAATTGAATGGCAGACTAAAATATTAATTTATATAAATTTAACGTTATCTCTGGTATTCCATAAATTTAATACCGCTTTTGTGAATGGCAATGCAATATTGTAACACTGCTGTTTTATTTTTAATCAGTAAGACAATAGACAAATGCTTTCTACCTCAACTGAAATTTTAGATACAATTAAGTAGTCTTATTTAGTTATGGTAGCAAAAGTATTGTATGTCCATAAATATTCTTAAAATTCTCGTGTCTATTAATTACAAAACTCGACTGACTTCGCGTTAATGCACATTTATGTAAAATAAAACTATGGCATGATGGCAAGTATTCTAGACATTGATTTTACTTGTATAAGACTTGCAATTACTGCAAAGGATTTATTATAACGTTAAGATTACGAAAGTTATTAAATATTCCGTTTTTGAAGCCTTGAACGCCTTAAAGTTCTGTTTAAGTATTTAAGTACCTAACTATCAGCTGCAATAGGTATTATATTATAACATTTATAAGGAGTCTATTTAGTAGAGATCTATAAAAAAATTCATTTCATAGGTTTTTCATGTACTTATACAATCAATTAATGACGGTATTATAAGTTAATTTCAGGCGTCAATAGGCTAATAAGCACTTGATTAAACGAGAAACAAAATTGGCTTCCCGCAATAACAATTTGTTTTCCACCGCCAAATAGCAAAACCCGCTAACCTACACTTTCGAGGAAATCCCACCCGGCAAGCCATATATCTGCCTAAGCCCCTATTCTCAGCTCGGGACATTTAAAAAGCAAATCCCGGATGGCTCTTATCGAACGCTGAATTTATTCCTCAAGGAACTAGACATTGGTTTCCGCAATTCCAGGTGGGTGTGAGAATAAACTTCCCTTTATTGGCGCTTTAAAGTACCACAGAGATTTTTATCGAGCTATTGTTTTAAGTTTTTTTTTTATCAGTATCCGTAGTATGAGTTGACGTAAAGCAGTCTATCACGCTCGATCTCGGATCTCGGATCAGGATACACATAAAAAGAACTATTTATTATGGTTTGATTACTTATTCAAAATGAACATATTATACCCCACAGTCGTGAAAGAGATCCTAAGGGTGGATTTAAACCAAACGGGCGAATGCTCATTCCATCCCCCACTCTACGAAATTCGTTCGTTAAATACACAAAACGTGATTCGTTAAAATTCGTTGATTTCGTAGAGTGGGGGATAGAATGAGCATTCGCTTGTTTGCACAGTAGTCAGGCGTTCAAAGAACAGTGCTTAAAATTCAAAAGTCGCAATAGAAGTCTAAATAAAATAAGTAAAAAAAGTTTTAAGTTAAACGGTTTTTATTGCACCAAAAACTAGAAAATAAAAATTAGTTACTGGCGTAGATGATATTTTCTGTACATTACTCACGTGGAACTATTATCACTGTAGTCTTCCAGAGTCGGATGCTAAAAGCCACGTTTAGCCTCTATGTCAGTGGATTAAGCGTTTAATCGGAAACTTTTACCAAACAGAAATAAAAACGTGGGGCGTAAGTAATTGCGATCAAGTCACTATAGATATTTAGGAACATACATAGAAAGTCAAGACAGCAATAGTGTAATGAATTTAAGCTGTTTTCCTCTGTAGAAGTGTTGGAACAGATGGATGATTAAATCCAAAATTAAAGTTACAATATCATATTTTGAGCTTGTATGTTTCTTTATAATAACGCCCCACGTTTTTATTTTAGTTTGGTAAAAGTTTCCGATTAAACGCTTAATCCACTGACATAGAGGCTAAACGTGGCTTTTAGCATCCGACTCTGGAAGACTACAGTGATAATAGTTCCACGTGAGTAATGTACAGAAAATATCATCTACGCCAGTAACTAATTTTTATTTTCTAGTTTTTGGTGCAATAAAAACCGTTTAACTTAAAACTTTTTTTACTTATTTTATTTTCAAGTTTTTAGTGCAATTGTTACTACTTATACTTATTCTAGCCTCGTCCTGCCCGTCATACTAAGTTTGAGCTATTGAAATTTAAACCTAACGTGTTTGAAAATATAGTCGCTTTTCTTTTGTTCTACATATTCGAATATGTCCTTTATAAATCACATTGGGCAGGACGAGGCTAGATCAAGGATTTAGTTTGTAATATAATATGCAATATAATTATGCAAAGTAGCGTCTATACTCTCCTGCCTATACTATACCTTAGATAGTACAGATCTGGCAATAAGGAAAATATCATTGATTTATTGAGAAAATCAAGTTTACATTTTCATATTTCACACATTATAAAAGTCGGATTTCCAGACTATAAAATATAGACTCACACTGGACCAAAAGGAGGATCGTAGGTCTGACTAAAAGTCCGACTCGTACAGAGGGTCCAAAGAGTCAATTCAAGCTATCAGTACTATGGTACGCTCTACGCGAACCCGAGGGACTCACACACTCCGTCTATCCACCGGAGTGCCGCAGGCCTGACGGCTCGCGCTACGCAAACCACTCACGCTGTCAGTCTATCAGTCGTACGGCCGCAGGCCCGACAGCTCGCACTATGCGAACAACTCTCGCTATCAGCCTATTAGCCGGAGGGCCACAGGCCCGACAGCTCGCCCTACGCGAACAACTTACGCTGTCAGTCTATCAGTTGGAGGGCCGCAGGCCCGACGGCATGCCTTGTGCGAACCACTCACGCTGTCAGTCTATCAGCCGGAGGACCACAGGCCTGATAGCTCACCCTACGTGAACTACTCTCGCTGTCATTCTATTAGTCGGAGGGCCGCAGGGCCGGCTGCTTGCCCTATGCGAACCACTCACGCTGTCAATCTATCAGCTGGAGGGCCGCAGACCCGACGGCTCGCCTTACACGAACCAATCATGCTGTCAGTCTATTAGTCGGAGGGCCGCAGGCTCGACCACTTGCCCTATGGGAACCACTCACGCTGTCATCTATCAGCTGGAGGGCCGCAGGCCCGACGGCTCGCCCTACGCGATCCACTCACGCTGTCACTCTATCAGTCGGAGGGCCGAAGGCCCGACGGCTCGCCCTACGCTACGCGATCCACTCACGCTGTCACTCTATCAGCTGGAGGGCCGCAGGCCCGACGGCTTGCCCTACGCGATCCACACATGCTATCACTCTATCAGCTGGAGGGCCGAAGGCCCGACGGCTCGCTCTACGCTACGCGATCCACTCACGCTGTCACTCTTATCAGCTAGAGGGCCGCAGGTCCGATGGCTTGTCCTACGCGACCCACTCACGCTGTCACTCTATCAGCTGGAGGGCCGCAGGCCCGACGGCTCGCCCTACGCGATCCACTCACGCTGTCACTCTATCAGCTGGAGGGTCTCAGGCCCGACGGCTCGCCCTACGCGATCCACTCATGCTGTCACTCTATCAGCTGGAGGGCCGCAGGCCCGACGAATCACCCTATGCGATCCGCTCACGCTGTCACTCTACCAGCTGGAGGGCCGCAGGCCCGACGGCTCGCCCTACGCGTACGACTCACGCTGTCACTATCAGCTGGAGGGCCGCAGGCCCGACGACTCGCCCTACGCGATCCACTCACGCAGTCACTCCATCAGCTGGAGGGCCGCAGGCCCGATGGCTTGCCCTACGCGATCCACTCACGCTGTCACTCTATCAGTCGGAGGGCCGAAGGCCCGACGGCTCGCCCTACGCTACGCGATCTACTCACGCTGTCACTCTATCAGCTGGAGGGCCGAAGGCCCGACGGCTCACCCTACGCTACGCGATCCACTCACGCTGTCACTCTATCTACAGGAGGGCCGCAGGCCCGACGGCTCGCCCTACGCGTACGACTCACGCTGTCACTATCAGCTGGAGGGCCGCAGGCCCGACGACTCGCCCTACGCGATCCACTCACGCAGTCACTCCATCAGCTGGAGGGCCGCAGGCCCGATGGCTTGCCCTACGCGATCCACTCACGCTGTCACTCTATCAGTCGGAGGGCCGAAGGCCCGACGGCTCGCCCTACGCTACGCGATCTACTCACGCTGTCACTCTATCAGCTGGAGGGCCGAAGGCCCGACGGCTCACCCTACGCTACGCGATCCACTCACGCTGTCACTCTATCTACAGGAGGGCCGCAGGCCCGACGGCTCGCCCTACGCGTACCACTCACGCTGTCACTCTATCAGCTGGAGGGCCGCAGGCCCGACGAATCACCCTATGCGATCCGCTCACGCTGTCACTCTACCAGCTGGAGGGCCGCAGGCCCGACGGCTCGCCCTACGCTACGCGATCCACTCACACTGTCACTCCATCAGCTGGAGGGCCGCAGGCCCGACGGCTCGCCCTACGCGATCCACTCATGCTGTCACTCTATCAGCTGGAGGGCCGAATGCCCGACGGCTCACCCTACGCTACGCGATCCACTCACGCTGTCACTCTATCAGCTGGAGGACCGCAGGCCCGATGAATCGCCCTATGCGATCCACTCACGCTGTCACTCTACCAGCTGGAGGGCCGCAGGCCCGACGACTCGCCCTACGCGATCCACTCACGCTGTCACTCCATCAGCTGGAGGGCCGCAGGCCCGACGGCTCGCCCTACGCGATCCACTCATGCTGTCACTCTATCAGCTGGAGGGCCGAATGCCCGACGGCTCACCCTACGCTACGCGATCCACTCACGCTGTCACTCTATCAGCTGGAGGACCGCAGGCCCGATGAATCGCCCTATGCGATCCACTCACGCTGTCACTCTACCAGCTGGAGGGCCGCAGGCCCGACGGCTCGCCCTACGCGATCCACTCATGCTGTCACTCTATCAGCTGGAGGACCGCAGGCCCGATGGCTCGCCCTACGCGCTCCACTCATGCTGTCACTCTATCAGCTGGAGAGCCGAAGGCCCGACGGCTCACCCTACGCTACGCGATCCACTCACGCTGTCACTCTGTCAGCTGGAGGGGCGCAAGCCCGACGGCTCGCCCTACGCGAACCACTCACGCTGTCACTCTATCAGCATAACAAGGCTCAATGTCACCCAAAGGGCAATGGAGAGGGCTATGCTAGGAGTCTCTCTGCGATATCGGATTAGAAATGAGACCATCCGCAGCAGAACCCAAGTAACCGATATAGCTCTTCGAATCGCTAAACTAAAGTGGCAGTGGGCGGGGCTCGTTGCGTGTGGTACCGATGGCCGTTGGGGCGGTAAGGTTCTTTAGTGGCGGTCACGTACCGGAAGGCATATCGTGGGTAGGCCACCCACAAGGTAGACTCATGACCTGTTGAAGGTCGCTGCATGCGGGTGGCACAGGGCCGGTCCTTGTGACAATCTTTGGGGGAGGCCTATATTCACCAGTGAACGTCTTTCGGCTGATATGATGATGATGATGATAATAATGAAATCCGTATGTTTTTACCACATATCTAAAGCAGTGCTTCAAAATCTACATATCGATAAGCCTAGCGGTTGTGGCAGGCAGTAACACTGGAGTATCAGATTTGAGGAGTTGGACGTTAGTATTAAATTCTCATTGTTTCTAGTTAATATCTAAAGAACTTCTTTAAAATGAAGATATCGATAAAAGATAAACCTTGCGGTTGTGGGCAGTACTGCAGCATCAGGAGTGAGGAGTTGGAAGTCAAGATCAGGCTGTTAGTATTTGATTATGCCGAACATGCTATACTTTCGTTTTCACGTGTCTAACACTCTCGGTTAAGGTAAGCAGTACGTCTGCAGCATCAGGCTTTGAGGATACAAGGATACAAATATTATAATATTGCATTGTCATGGGGACTTGATAAGAGTTCCAAATTTTATTGATTTCGGTGCAGTAGAAGTGGTCGAAAAATTGATCACAAGATTTGAAGCATCGACGACAGTTGATACGCGGTGAAGTTAATAAAAACCGTTTAAAAACAGTACGTAATGTTATATTAAGATTGTATTTGATCTTTAATAAGCGAAATACAAGCTTTAAATGAAGATTCCTACTTTTTGTGAGGTAAATTTAGTAAACCAGTTATGTATAGATCAGATATCAGCAAAAATCTAATGAGCAAATCAGTGTTACTTGTTATTCTTGAAATTTTGTGGGTAAAAAAACTTTCTTTTGGGACCACTTTTCTTTTTGAAAGACCTATTCAACGATACCCCACACTATAGTACTAACGGCCATTGAGCTATGGTGCGGAAGACGGACAGACGAACATGGCGAAACCATAAGGGTTCCTAGTTTACTACGGAACCCTAAAAACAAGTTACGTGAGAACGAGCAATTGATTTCCCCCCTCCTCGCTCTTAAAAATGATTAAGTACGCTTATTTGTCCTTAAATTTCAGTTTCGTAAAAAGGCTACCGCCAAGACCTTCGGCAATCTTCGGTAAAATTGTCACTTGCTCACGATAAAGCACTTTCTAGGCTACAAAACGACATGTAAATCATTAAGGGACTCGAAGGGTTTCTAAACTAAAAGCTTCGAAATATTTTTCAAATCGAAATCGTCGTTGATTGTTTTGATGGCTCGCGTAAAATAAATATTATAATTAAAAAGCGACAGGGAAAATACTAAAATGTTATTAAAAATGATAGAAAATACCCTTGTGTACCTCCATTTAAATAATTATAGCTTTCATTAATACAGTAATGTACATAATCAATTTTAAAACGACGCGTAAATATTGCACTTTTAGATAACGCGTTGGAGCGTCATGCAGTATATTAACTTTGAAAGCTTATACCAAAGATGTTTATTCCCACACATGCCAAATATTTTATGTTTTCTAAAACTACGTAGTATAAACTACTCTCCTTGCTAAAAAAAGCAGTCAAAGTAGATCATCAATTTATTCGAATTTTAGCTACTACCGTGACCTCTGTGGTTTGGTCTAAATCTACCTTAACCATGCATTATTTCCAAACATACTCTATTTTCAAACAGAGTATATCGTAACCCCAACAAAAAATTATTTAAAATAATTGAATTCTGTTTTTAGTTCTTTCACCGCTTCATTAATAAAGTCATGTCGAAACAAAACTCGTATTTTATATGTTCAATACTCACACAGCATCTCCGGTTTGTGTAATTTATGGTTTCTTTTTCTTTATCGTTTTCACTCGAGATAGAGAGAGAGGTCGTGCACACCATTTCAAGTATCGGTGGCAAGGTTCGCATTCACAACACGCGGCCATTTTTAACACGATTTTATTAGCTTCACTTGTATGAAAAAAAATCTTGAAATCTTAATTTGACTCACTTCCCGATCTTCGATTAGAATGAAATTTTTCACACAGTCTGAATTCTGATGACAATACAATTGACTAGTTAAGAAACATCATTACCAATCCAATATAGCAACCTACCCAAGATGGCTGACTGACCGTTTGAAATCCACCCCCATGATATTATGGGTATCAAATGAAAGGGTTTGCTGTCAGGAATACCAAAAAAACATGTTTTTTAATTTTTTTATCTACCTATTTTATTAGGTATTTTCTGACAGGCGCTATTAAGACAATGTTCATTCGAATCATCACATCGAAAGAAATTTTAGCTTTCATGCTTCTTAGAGAATAAGGAAAAGCATACTGTTCAAAATAACACATATACATAACATCACATCACCAGCCTATGATAGTCCACTGCTGGACGTAAGCCTCTCCTATTAACTATGCGTATAGACGCATTAGGATGTAAATGCCCATAATCGCCACGCTGGGCAATCGGATTAGCGATCGCAGTAATGTGTCCAATATGATGACGCTGCTGCCCATCATCAATCTTTTATCAAATAATGTTAAGTGACACCTTCAATCCCTTAGTCGACTCTTACGACACCCGCAGGAGGAAATGGGGTGGTAACAAATGTATTCTTACTGCCGTCACCACACGGCATAGTAGGTAGCTTAACACCTATAAGCATGCCTCAATCATGAGAAAAGTTCTAATATTTGGATTCTAAACGAGTCCTACTATATTTTAATTTATATCACCAGCAAATCTCCAACACGACCAGTGCCAAAAAGCCTCAAAATCAACCGCATATGACCCAATTAATTATTCATGTTGGTTAACATCCTGTAACTTTCCTGGGCTTTCCAGTTTGCCGTTGAATGTGCAAATCTGTTTTAACTTTATGCGGAAACAAACTTAAATATATACAAATAAGGAGTATTTGGTTAATTCCGAAACATTCCCGAATTTTGAGGAATTCTGGAAATCATCCTTTATGCCATGACATTAGAATCCATTTTCAAGATTAAATTCTGTTACTCGGAAATAAACGCAATGCAATAATAGGTAACGTTTTTGAAAAATACGTTAAACCAAATACAGGTGCTATTTTAATGAAATATGACACTAACTACAGTAATCAAGATGAGTTTAACTTAATAGACACTGTATGGTATGTATTTCCAATTTCAGTAAAAAAGTAGGTAATGTGGCTTAAGCCACTATGATTTTAAAACCCAGTGAATTCACATTTTTGCAAAGAGAATAAGAATCTAATTTACGTGCTTTTGCTGTAACTATTAATAATGTTGTATATTTAACGTTAACAGATGTTCTAGTAAATAACTGGCCTACAATATAAAAAAAATAGGACTTCAGTTTCTATAAGGGTATGTGGAATCCGGAAGGACGGACGTGTCTGACAAACAGCGCAGCGTAGGAGCGCAGGGAAATAAAATAATATATGATTAATAATACCTGTATAAAAATCCGAAAATTATTTAACCAGGATATTTACGTATTAGTTCCTGGAACCTAGAACGTGCCTGGGAATTTTGTACCACTTGGTTAATACTCCAGTAACAATCAAACTTTGTTTATACAACTCGGTCTGGGACACTTCGCTTATTACGAGTACAACCCCGTTGTTTACGTAAGCCAGTGGTTCTCAAACTTGGCCAATTATCAGTTGCCAGCGTAGCCCAAACTTCAATGGGTTATGTGCGAGATTAATTCTCGTTAATGTTCACGCTCGTTACAACTTCAAGTAAACTAAGCTTTTGCGAAAAGGATAAAAGTACTTTTCGTATGCTATTTGAAATAGATACCTACTTATAACCACATTTTTATAATGGAACTTACTTTGCTTTGAATGGTCAATTCGGATTCATACCAAAGATTTTTACGGTAGGTACCTACCAGCTCTTTACACTCATATAGGTAGGTACTTAATATATCCGTTAGGTATACATATTACAACCGTACCCACTGTCAGGTTAAAATAGAAAAGAAGATGTAATTTCATGAGACCCCTAATTTTATAATAAAGAATGAGTAAATCATCAGGCTACTATCATTTATAATAATAATATAAATATGTTACTAATATAGAAGCTACTCATACTTTACTCTCTGCGACCTTAACCACCGGCAGCTTCGGCCCGCTCCGTTGTCGGCCGCACCCTAGTTTAGTTTTTTTATAATGTGCATATAGTTTGTATTGTTATACTATGTTTGAAATATTTTACTTTAAATTTATAATCATATTACAAAACGCCTTATGCAATACAGCGTTTAATAAAATAAATGAAAACCTATCAATCGTTTTATTCGAATTCCGCAATTTGTACCTAGTTTTACGCGTTTGAACAACCGTTGCAAAATAGGCGTAGGGTAGTTTAGCCGGTTCGCCGGCCACTTCTGGTTGTCGGCCACTACGTAGTAAAACGAAAATAACAAGAACTCTTTACCCTATCTATGCAAAACAACACTTTAATCGGGTAATTCCACTTGACACCTACACCTCTTTAAACTGGCTGCCTAATAATGTTCCGCTGGTCAGTGCGTCGACAAAATTTAGGCTGTGTAGATGGGTCGCCATTTTAAGTAAAAAATTGCGCGAGTAATTTTTTTCGAGGTGAGTAAAAATATTGTATCTTTGCTGTTTATAACATTGCATATGTTTAAGTGTGTAGAATATTAGTCGAAGTATTGATATTTTGATCAAAATTCATGGAATATAAAGTAGAAACTATTAAAATTTGATGGCCGGGTAGCTAAATGCAAATTCACGAAATATTTCGTTCTCGGCCGCCCGGCCGAGAACGGCCTTGAACCGT
>JALPQI010007987.1:0-49036 GCA_025490895.1 Thaumatotibia leucotreta | reverse complement strand
AAAGTGTCAACTAAGCCCCACACAACACATAGATGTGGAAGGCGCATTTGACCGTACCACATATCAAGCGATCAATAATGCTGCCTTGAAACATGGCATAGAACCGACTCTGTGCAGATGGATAGGTAATATGCTGAATAGTCGACTAATAAAATCTTCCCTCATGGGAGACGAAATATTAGCCACGGCAACAAAATGATGCCCACAGGGGGGTGTACTATCACCAACCCTGTGGAGTCTAGTAGTGAATTCATTATTGGAGGAGCTAAATAAGGGTCCTCTGTACACAGTAGGATACGCGGATGATTTAGTGATACTGGTCACCGGGAAATTTCCAAGCACTGTATCGGAAATCATGAATGGAGCGAACTGTTGCGAAGCAACTAAAGCTCTATGGCAGGGTACTAGATATGTCTAGCGAAGTGAAATACTTATGTATTGAATGTACTTGATAAAGAACTGAACTGGAAAAAGCACGTAGACCTTCTCAAAACCAAAGCACTCAGAGTGTTTGGTATGTGCAGGTCGGCATATGGCAAAACATGGGGCCTAAACCCGAAAGTACTGAGGTGGATCTACACTATGATGGTGAGACCTATCATTTTGTACGGCAGTCTGGCATGGTGGCCAAGAACTGCAAAGGGTACATGCAAAGATGCTCTGAATAAACTACAAAGAGTAGCGTGCATGGCAATCACAGGCGCGTTCAGAACGACGCCAAAGGCGGCGTTGGAGGTCGTGTTGGACCTACCGCCGCTACACCAAGTTATACAGTCGGAGGCACGCAAGTCCCTGGAAAGACTCAAGATCTTGGGTCTGTTGAGTGATAGCATGCCAAAGACCAAACATACAAGCATGGAACTAGACAGTTACATGGATAAGTTAACAAGTATGGGTAGTGATAAAATGCTGCCCAAACTTGTTTTCCAAAAGAATTTTAAAACTAAAATTCATAATAGAGCCGAATGGGTGGGGGGTCTACAACCACCAATTTCTGATGGGAACGACCTTATTTGGTACACTGACGGATCCAAGACTGGATCAGGTACGGGCGCAGGTATTTATGCAAACGACTACCGTGGTAGTGTAAGTATGGGCAACTATGCGACTGTATTCCAAGCGGAAACCTACGCGATTATTGCCTGTGCACAGGAGATTATAGATAGACAGACTCAAGGTATGAATATCTATATATTAAGCGACAGTCAAGCAGCACTGAAGTCCCTTACGGCACCTAAAGTGGACTTTAGACTAGTATTCAACGGCATCCAAGCTCTGAACAAAATTGGAAGGCGAAACAAAGTGCAACTGGTATGGATCCCAGGGCACGAGGGCTTCTTTGGCAATGAAAATGCAGATGAGCTTGCAACAGAGGGTTCTACAAACAACTTTGTAGGCCCAGAACCATTTGTGGGACTCTCACAAGGAACCATAAAAACAGTCATGAAAGAGCGAGTTAGATGGAAGCACCAGGAAGAGTGGAACAATCTGACGGGGCTCAGGCATTCGAAGCTCTTTATGCACGAAGTAGACTCGGGCTGGATCAAAAAGCTTTGTAAATATAGCAAAAGACAACTCAAACTCATAACGGGGGTGTTTACGGGACACTTTGGGGTCAAAACTCGTTTGGCCAAAATGGGTTTTTCTGACAGCATAGACTGTAGAATGTGTGGCGAAGAAGAAGAGACAATGAAACACTTGATGTGCGAATGTCATGCCCTCGCTAGACAAAGGATGAAATACTTCGGAACTGGTTATCTGGAACCGAAGGAGGTCAAAACGCTACCGCTAGGGTCCATCCTCAAACATATTGAGTTGATAGAACAATCTCTGGGGTAGGCGAAACAGGGGGCAATTACACAAAAAATCCCAACGGGTCGAAGTGTATCCGTAAGGGACCCACCAATAAAACAAGATAAGATTCAAGCACTCTCAACACACAAGCACTCTCAAGGCCTAGCCAAGACATTGGTCTAAGGCGACAGGCTTAGCGGAAAACCATACGTGCGAGAGGGAGTTCCCATATCGGCATCTCGCTTCGACTTATGGATTCGCTCGCCGCCGGTCCTCTTAGACCAATGTCGTGGCCAAGCCTGCAACGTTTGTGGAAGCATCGTTGACAAGGAAGCAGTACGAAATAATTCGTTTGAATAATAAAAAGATGTATTCCTGTTACACTATCTTACAAAAAGCTAAAAAAAGAGTGCTATTCAGCCCAAGAATCGTACATCGTAACGGCTACGAGTGCAGAAGTGAATTTGCAAGATATGTTAAACCACACACCTGAACGATTGTTGTTTATTGGTTTTATTTTTTGGAAGTATTGTATATTCTTTCTGCGTAAGAGCACGCAGCTCTTGATGTCATTGTAAAATGGGGATGTGACGGCTCACAGCAAGCCCAATTTAAACAAAAAATAGTGATATCCGATACAACACTAAATCAATCAGCAATTATATAAAAGATGTCTAAAAAAATTTTAAATAGCATATTTGGGATCACGCAATAGAACTCCTGATAGAAATGCAGATAAATAATTTTGGCCAACTTTTCTAGTGACATACCCCTATGTGCGCCTGTTGTCAAAATTGCCTTGCTTTGGCCAGGATGTGAGAAAATCCACTTATACAGTGCGTTAAAATTATGTAGGCTTTAATCGAGGATGAGTAAAGATTTTTAGCCAAACCGTAAGCATTATTTGATTAAGAATTCTAATTTTAAATGTAATTAATTTTCTAAGAAAAGTTCAGTGAGAAGAAATGTGCAAAATGAATCGTTAATTATCGCTTGACAATGGACGGCGCGCAGCCATTCTCAGTTTGACAACTAAGCAGGACACGCGTTACATTGATCGATCGAAGGAAATAAAATTAACTGTACAGTTAATTTAAATATTTGTCAACTCTGAATACTTCAAAACAATTGCCAGTAATGCCTATTATTAGTAATAATAGGCATTACTGGCAATTGTTTTCAAGTATTCAGAGTTTATTACCCATTTTAGTAAAAGCCTGGGTCATGGTAACACACTGTATAAGGGTGACGTGAAATAAGGCAAAGCATGGTATTTCCAGGTAACTGAAGACAGCAAGTAAAAGGTTCTGGTTCCGGCCCGTGTCCGACTCCGACACGGATACGGAAAAGTCGGACACGGCGGACAAAGCCAAAGCAGTGTCTAATAACAAACTGACTAAATAATCGGATGAAAAACAGAAAGGTTGGTAGGACTTTTCTATTTTCGTTTGTACTCAAATTTCTAGGTTAACTTGCAGTATGTTACGACAAATTAAGAGAAATGGAGACAAGGAATTATTAGTCGCTGGTCTACACCATATTGCAGTCCCTTGACTTTCACCCTAAAGAAGGACGGAACAATACGTGTTGATGCAAGAGAGATAAACAAGGTTATGGTGTCTGAAACTGAAAAACCTCCATTACAGTTAGATGTAATAAACTCCTTTCACGGCGCCAACTACATTAGTGTTATCGATTTGAACAACGCATACTTTCAGATACCACTAACAGAGGCTAGCAAGAAATTTACTGGTTTTACATTTAATGGAAAGTCTTACGTGTATAACGTATTACCGCAGGGGGTGAAAACCTCTGTAGGAAGTTTCAGTAGGGCGATGGACATAATTTTGGGTAACGAAGTAAGAGATTACTGCGTCAACTATTTGGATGATTTGGCTGGTATCACAGCAGGGAATTTAGAACAACGCATATACTCGTAGATGTGGTATTGGGGAAGCTGTGAAAGGCTGGTTTAACGTGCCATTTAGTCAAGTGCGAGTTCTTAAGCATGTAAGTGAAAATGCTAGGATTCGTAATTTCCACAGAGGGGCTAAGAACAGATCCGGATAAGACAAAATCAATTCAAGATTTCCCAGTACCACGAAAAATAAAACAAAGATAGGGTTATGTAATTTTTATCGGAGGTTTGTGCCAGAATACAACAAACATATTCAGCCTTTATTGCGGCTGCTTAAGAAATAAATGGAATTGGGGAAAAAATTAACAAGAGGCTTTCGAGAAAATTAAGTCGTTATGTCGGCGTGTTCCTACCTGGCCGGGCCACCAAGCCCGATTTGGGTATAAATGCAGTACTTAATGTACCAGGTCGGAAAATGTATGTACCTCTGTAGTTTTGAAGTTATTGGTCATTATAGGTGGCCCGGATGAAGAGTGTAGGGGTAATCCGGGAGATTTGCCCAGGTGGGAGACTTGAACCATCTCAAATATTTTATTCAAATTACGCGCCACAGCCCGCGCTGACCGCTCACGTGATTCCCGCGCGCTCGCGCCAACTAGCAGGGACGCCATATTGGCCGCCATTAGTACGATGCAAGGTCTCGCACAGCGCACAGGTAACGTGTTTTTGGTGTCGAAAAGTAATAATTTTTGAAGTTTTGTGTTTTCGTGCTGCTTTGACAAAAATCTAGGTAAGTGATGTTGCTTTATCTTATTATGTTGGTGGATTAATGTATTTTTATTTATTAATCATTATTGGTTTAAGCTGATTGTAAATACATTTTACGTAACCTTTAAATGCACGTGGTAAAGAGGGGTGCGGGAGACTTGACCAGTACTGTCGTGGGGAGACATGACCAGTGGTTCAAGTCTCCCGCTTTGCAATGGGTGTGCGGTAATTTTTTGTACATGCTATTTTTTCTTTTTAGGACACGATGCCATTTCAGTACAAGCCCAAAGGGCGATCTACCCGCAAAAAAAATAGTATGGAGGAATTTAAAGATGCCATACGGGAAATAAAGGACGGAGAATCTATTCGAAAAACTGCGATAAAATATGGTATCGATAGGAGCACTTTACGACGATATGCAGTAAATGAACATAAATTACAGGTTATTGAGAGTAAAGATAGCCAATATAAAAGTTCGCAGATTTTTACTATATCGGAAGAGAAAATATTAGTAAATTACTTGTTAACCTCCAGCAAAATGAATTATGGCGTGACGCGAAACCAAGCCATGAAACTGGCAGTGGAATTTGCTACGTCTAATTCTAAAAAAATTCCAAATAGTTGGTTGCAAAATGGAGTAACTGGAAAAGATTGGTTTCGAGGTTTTTTAAGGAGAAATCCTGAGATAAGTCTAAGGACCCCTGAAGCAACAAGTTTGTCACGAGCAACGTCCTTCAATAAAAAAAATGTTACCGATTTTTTCCATAATTTGAAAACTGTACGTGAAAAGTATGAATTTGCACCGCATAACATATATAATTGCGATGAAACCGGCTGTACCACTGTTCAAAAATGCCCTAAAGTTTTAGCTAGCAAAAAAGATAGGCAAGTTGGACAAGCTACCTCTGCCGAAAGAGGTACCTTGGTTACGGTATGTTTTGCAGTTAACGCAATTGGCAATGTTATACCACCATTTTTTATCTTTCCTCGAGTGAAATATCGCGAGGATTTGTCGTGAATGGGCCAGATGGTTCAGATGGAGATTCATACCCTAGTGGCTGGATGATTACAAAAAGCTTTATAAAATATATGGAACATTTCAAAAAGCATTCTCATGCTTTTAAAGATAATCCAGTTCTATTAATATTAGACAATCATGAGAGCCACGTGAGCGTAGAAGTAATTGACTTTGCCAGAGATAATGGTATTACTATGTTAACATTGCCCCCGCACTGCAGTAACAAATTACAACCGTTAGACATTGCTGTTTACTCGTCCTTAAAATCAAGATATAACACTGCGATGACCAATTGGTTGATTTCAAATCCGGGAAAAACAGTCACAATTAACAATATTCCCACTTTCATCAAAACTATAATGTCACAAACGTTTAGTCAATCTAACATTTTGAGTGGATTTAAAAGCTCGGGTATCCATCCGTTCAATCCTGAAATTTTCAAAGGAGAGGATTTTATGTGCTCTGCTATCACGGACAGAGAAAATAATGATGAAATCCCTCAAGATACATCTAGTTACTGCAACACCAGTGATGTTGAAGTCGGTGTCAATACGCCGGAGGAAGATTCTACCTCAACGATAACTGCTGATATGGATACTCCTTTGCTTCAACGCCACCATGGGATGCCTACGAATTGCTCCGGAATTACAATTATTGACTTAAACAATTCTGCAGTTGGAATTGGCTGTCAACAAGGCCCAGATGATGCAACTACCGATGATCCTCTTCCAGCTACTCGACCGACCACTCCTCAATTTTCTTCAGCCCCGCCAATATGTAACAGAAGTACACGACCGAGAGAGAATTATTTTTCACCAATTCCTGCAGGTGCAAAGCAGATTATAACACCAGAAATGATACGACCCTATCCCAAAGCTGAGCCAAGAAAAACAACACGTGGCCGACTACCGGGTAAAACAAAAATATTAACTAAGACGTCTTAAGACTCCTGAAAAACCGGATGTGAGTGAATCTCTGTCAAATAATAAGGAAAATAAGAATAACAAAACAAAGAGAAGGGTGTTGCAAGACAATGATATTTTAATGCAACAAACGAAAAGACAAGCAAAAAGTGCGCCAAAAAAAAGAAAACTAAACAGTAAAAAAAAGACTCAAAAAAAATCGAAAAATGCCCGTAAGGGTAAAGACAGAAAGACGAGTGACAGCGAATCCGAAAATAAAAATATCCCGTATGCCGACACATCAGATGATGGTGATGGTAATACCAACGTGTCTCCAGGTTTGAGTCTGGATACACGTTGGTACTGTTTTGTATGTGAAACTGAAGCAGTTATGGACATGAGATTGTGTAATACTTGTAAAAGATATGTTCATGAAGTTTGTGTTGTAGCCCACCTAACGAAGACCAAAAGCTGCTTTCGGGGGAAATAACTCGTGTATAAGCGAATTTTGGCATAGTTGTAGGAAATGGTGTTTTAAACCACATACTAAAAGTACTGGTGGTTAGGGGTGGAGCTAATGGGGGGAGGGGGGTGTAAAGGTCCTTATTTTTAATTTTTCGTTAATAACTCGTAAACCGTGGCTTATAGCAAAAAATGTTCTAGTACATAAGTAATCTACATAAAATTCTCTACAAAAAAGATATACGCATGTTTCCTCTGGGATCACTGTGTCATGAGATAAGAAAGCAAGAAGATGGACAATTGTTTACGTGCGCAAACATACGAGCACACACTAAGCATCTGCATCAGCACCAAAATCGGGACAAGATACTGCCGACAACGAGAAACACACACTGACGCATTTCGTGTTCGTATAGAAGCAATCATAGGCAGAATTTGGTATAAATAAGAAATAATTTGTAAATAAATTCTCTTTCTAATTTGGACACCGTGTTTACTTCTCCTCTCAGGTTACCTTCCATCACTGTGGCGTAAGACACCTTCAAGCCTCAATTAGTTGCATGAGTCTGTGTAACTAGCAGTGATTATCCTCATCCACTACCCATATCCTTCCAACTTTCCGACTGCAACCCGTAGGTCGCCTGGTGCGGTCATCCCGACTTATTATATTTATTTATATGTTATTAAACCTATGGTAGGGCTAGGGCAGTAGGGCTATTAGGGTTGTTTTAGGGCAGCTAGGGATATTAGGAGTGTTAGGTTACAGCTTTCCCATAGGTAAATTTAGTTAAAATCCCCTCAGGATTTTACATTGGTCCTTCGAACCGGATTGAACTAGTTTTGTTTTTTTTTTTTTTTTTTTTTTAATTCGCATTTCTGTTGGTTTAAAGTAAAGTAATACCGCGGTCCACTTGTCCCTTACGTGACATTGACTGACAGACACTTTGAAGAGCTGCATGCTGGTGTACTCAAACAAGCATCAGTATTGTAGTGATTCGAAGTACATAGCACGTATTGTTCTCTGAGAAGGTACCCGTACAATAGCGAATCGGTTGCTGGCCTCCCACAAGCGGGTTTCAACCAGTTAACTGAGAAGGTGCATATATTGTATGCGAGGGCGCTAAGGGCAATACGAGCTGACGTATATAAGGACTAGGAGTAGGATAGGGCAAGTAGGGACCTCAGGAAAGAAGATCGAAGACCGAAGATACGATGGACGTTACAGAAATCAACGACTTAATCAAGAGTCAAGAAAAAGATTACCAGGACATTGTAAGGATATGGGACAACATTAAAAAAGACTCAAGCACGAGGGAAACACAGAAATATATAGACGACAGAAGAGCAGTACTTGACAGCATTTATCAACGTGCGCTACAGAACGACAAGTTGTTGGAGGGTCAGGAGTTAATGTCGACTCACAAGTATACAACTTGTCGGTTTTTTGACGGAAACATACAGAAGACTTACGACGCGGCCATAGAGCATTTGGCAGCACACGAAACGAAGTTGAAGACAGAGATAGACGCCAAGACCTCCGAAGCGAGTAAACAAGACATAAAAACTATGGATAAGACACCATTTGACCAATGTGACGCTAATCCAAAATTGTTCATACAAAAATATCGAATTAGCCAGTTCATGAAAAATGTAGAGACGGCTAGAACTGCCATTGCCGAGAAAAAACCGGCATGGCATTTACAGTCATTGGCAAAAATTCTTGAGAAACAGTTTCAAGAAATAGACGACAATCATATGTACCTACTTATGGAGCAAGGTACACTCAACGACGATTACTTCACAGACAAGTTATTTGAAGAGACGCAAGGTGAATACGACATGACGATTATCAGTTTACAAGAAAAAAATTATGACAGTCCGGTGCAAAATATGAAGACTACATCGACTAAGTTACCAAGGATAACCATACCGTACTTCACTGGAGGGTACGAGTCATGGAATTCGTTTTATGACCTGTTTAAGAAAATAATTGATGACGACTGTACGATTTCGTTAACAGAAAAAATGCAGTATTTAAAAACATACGTAAGAGGCCCGGCAGAAAAATTTATCAAGCATTTAACGGTGAGCGAGGCTAATTATAAGGCCGCGCTCACACTACTAGCTAATCGATACAAGGACGAGCGAATGATATCGCAGACATTTATAGACAAATTATTAGACTTACCGAAAATCCAAGTAGGAAATGCACGAATGTTACGCAACATGCACGACTGTATCAACGAGAGTTTAGAGGCGTTGAAGAATCAGAACGTTGATATTTCGACTTGGGACCCAATATTATCCCGTATTGTTAGTAGGAAATGGGATTCCGACACCAACATGAAGTACGAAGACCAGTTAGAAGAACCGACAAAAGTAGAAGACTTTAGAAAAATGATGAAATTTTTAGAGAATCGTTTTAAAAGTTTAGAATCCAGTAAACCAGCGCAATTTACCCCGCCATTGTCAACTACACCACGTAATCAAGAGAAACCGTCAACATGGATCGATAAAAAAGGGTCATGTTGGTATTGCAAAGGAGAGCATAGCATTCACTATTGCACGGCATTTAAAACGTTGACCGTAAGTGACCGCGCACAGAAAGTGCATGAAAAGCAAATGTGCTATAAATGCCTAATGCATGACAACAAGAAACAGTGCGTCAGCCAAAAGTACAATAAGTGCGACATATGTAATAAGGCTCATTCTACACTGTTACACAGGAATTATAATGAGTACCTATCTACAAAAACACAGTCAAATAATTATACCGATAACAACAACAAGAGTGGACCGAAACCTGAGACATCTAAGCCATCTTTTAGGCTTTCACCAAGGGACCCGCAAGTGCATAGGATGAATACGAATACATCAACACACCAGAATAATAATAGCCAGAAAATCGTGCTTCTAGCCACGGCTTTAGTACGTGCGACTAAATTCGACGGTTCGCCACAATTATTGCGAGTTTTATGCGATCAAGGATCCGAAGTATCCTTATGTACTGAGGAATCTGCACAATTGTTAGGGTTACCAAGACAAAAAATAAAAGCAGAAATTAAGGGGATAGCCGATGAAGCACCAAAATTCTCGAGTTACAAGATTGACATCACTCTAAAACCACGATTCTCGAGTGAGTACACACTACGAACATCATTGATTGTGCTTCCAAAACTGACTGGGTCATTACCTAATCGAGATATACAACAATTAAAATATCAAACCATAAACAACAAAATCTTGGCAGACCCCACGTATTACAAACGTGGCCCAATCGACATTATATTAGGCGCAGAAGACTACAGCAAATTATTATTACCAGGATTTGAAAAAGTAGAAAATGGGATTATCGCCCAAAATACGGAACTAGGGTGGATTTTAAGCGGACTTAGTTACACTAACAGTTCAAAGAGATTAAGAATAACGAGCTTAATCACACGCTTCGACGATACAGACTTCTCAAAGTTTTGGGAATTAGAAGAGCCGCCGCACGACTATCAAATGTGTGAAGAAGATTTCCAATGTGAAAAATTGTATAATGAAACAACGCAACGAAACCCTGACGGAACTTATACAGTCAAACTATTATTTAAAGACTCGAGTCTAGAGTATGGGAACACTAGACAGAAAGCGGTAGCAAGGCTGTTACAGCTTGAGAAAAGACTCGAAAAAAGTTCAGACCTACGACAACAATATAACGACTTCATGAAAGAATACTACGAAATGGGTCACATGATAAAAGTACCAAAATCAGACTACTACGAAGGCAAATACTACATACCGCATTCGCCAGTAATCCGAGAAGAGGCCTTGACATCGAAACTCCGTTGTGTTTTTGATGCAAGCAGTAAGTCGCACACGAATATAAGCCTTAATGACAACTTGTATAAGGGCCCGAGACTACAACAAGACTTAGCCACGATATTATTAAGATGGCGCAAACACAAGTTTGTTTTCATGGCCGATGTAGAAAAAATGTATCGCTTCATAAAAATACACCCAGACAATTATACCCACCAAAGGATATTATGGAGATGGACTCCTCAGCAGGATATAGAAGAATATTCCTTAACAACGGTGACCTACGGCACATCATGCGCGCCTTACGCAGCGATTAAAACGCTACAACAGCTAGCAAAGGATGAACAACAAAAGTTTCCCGCGGCGAGTAAAGTAACTATGGAGGATTTCTATGTGGACGATATCCTGTCCGGAGGGAATGACTTGGTACAGACAAAGATGTTGCAGACCGAATTAATTGACATAATGCGCAGTGGAGGTTTTAACTTAAGAAAATGGTCCGCAAATAGTGCTGCATTGCTAGAAAATATCCCAACCCAAGAGACAAACGATAAAATGGTGAAGCTCCCTCTAGAAGAAGCAAGGAAGTCATTAGGGGTAACATGGTCACCCGACGAAGACAAATTTCAGTTTAAAATAACAGTGAACGAAAACGCCCAACCGACGAAACGATTTATATTTTCGGAGATTGCGAAATTATTTGACCCTCACGGATGGTTACAGCCTGTGACCATCACAATGAAGCTTCTAATACAAGAAATCTGGACCCTGGGAATAGATTGGAGTGACAAAGTTCCAGATCACATTAAAACGAAATGGAATAATATTCAGCAACAATTACAAACGATTGAAAAAATAAACATACCTAGGTGGATACATTACGATGAGTCAGGCATTGAGTTGCATGGATTCAGTGACGCATCGGAAAAAGCGTACGGGGCAGTCGTTTACTGTCGAGTAAAGGTGAATGACACTTACAAAGTAACGTTGTTACAGGCGAAAACAAAAGTAGCACCTACAAAACATAAGACGACACTTCCACGGTTAGAATTATGTGCAGCCGTGTTATTGACAAAATTAATTAATACAGTAAGCAAAGCGCTTGCTTGTAAAGACCCGAGAATATACTGTTATACAGACTCCATGATCACACTTGGATGGATACGTGGGGAAGCAGACAGGTGGAAGACATTTGTGGCAAACAGGGTGTCAGAGATACAAAAAACGTTACCAAACGCAAGTTGGAGTCACGTCATATCAGAAGAAAATCCAGCCGATGTTTTATCGAGAGGAATCGAGCCCAGTAGGTTACAAAATCACGAATTATGGTGGAACGGGCCAAAATGGCTACAAACAAACGCGTACAAGGCTAATGAAATTACGCCAGAACCGATAGAAGAAATTAGACGGTGTCACATGACTAGAACACGACTAGAAGAAGGTTCCGTTATTTTAGAAAGATTCTCGAGTTTTCAACGAATGGCACGCGTAATCTCATATTGTTTGAGGTTCATTCGACGCAAAACAATGACTGAAAAATTGACGTGCGAAGAAGTTAACGCAACCAAAAAACAAATCATTACACAGATGCAAAAAGAAAGTTTTCAACAGGAGTATACAATGCTAAAAAAAGGACAACAGTTATCAAAAGGAAACCGACTTTCAAGTCTTGACCCATTTATCGACGAATACGGACTTTTACGTGTCGGAGGGAGATTACAGAATTCACAATTACCATATGAACAAAAACATCCGATAATAATACCACATGACCATCACGTGACGGCAACAATAATACACGACGCACACGTGAGAACACTACACGGCGGAAATCAGTTGACATTGGCATACATACGACAAACGTACTGGATTATAGGTGGAAAGCGCAAAGTAAAAAGTTACGTCAATAAATGCGTAAAATGTATAAGATACAAGGCTGAAACAGCAAAACAGAAGATGGGAGTCCTTCCCAAACCTCGAGTGACGCAATCGTTTCCTTTCAGCCATACAGGCTGTGATTATGCGGGCCCGATCCAAGTACGAGCAATGAAAGGAAGAGGACATAAATCATACAAAGGATACATAGCAGTATTCATCTGTTTGGCTACAAAAGCTATACATCTAGAACTAGTAGGAGACCTGTCCACGGAGTCCTTTATCGCAGCCCTTCGTAGGTTTATGGCGAGAAGAGGCCCTGTGGCACACATGTACAGTGATAACGGCACAAACTTTGTAGGAGCAGCAAATTATCTCCACAAAGAAATACTAGAAATAACACAATCACTGCAGTTTCAAAATGCAGTAACAGACATCGGCACGCAATGGCATTTTATACCACCAGCAGCTCCGCACTTCGGAGGAATTTGGGAAGCGGGAGTCAAGTCAATGAAACATCATCTAAGACGAGTAATAGGAGAAAGCACATTGACATATGAGGAACTCTCAACATTTTTATCTCAAACAGAAGCATGTTTGAACTCAAGACCTCTGTGTATTCAAACCGACAACATTAATGACAATGTAGTATTGACGCCAAGTCATTTTCTAATCGGCCGCGAAGCAGTTGGCGTACCCGACCCCACATCAGACACAAATACAGACCTCATAAACCGATGGAGACATGTGAATAAAATGAAGAAAGACTTCTGGAATAGCTGGACAAAAGAATACTTACATCAGTTACAACAAAGATATAAATGGAAAACTAATGAAAGCGATTTGAAAATTGGCACGGTCGTTTTAGTTAAAGACTCAAATATATCGCCTAGTAGATGGCCCCTAGCAAAAGTTAAATACATTCACCCTGGGAGTGATGGGGCTACAAGAGTTGTAACTCTAGAAAGACCACAGGGAGCTGACCAAAAACGAGCAATCCACACTCTCATTCCATTACCAGTGAACGAGAACATAGAGACAGACAGATCTCAAACGCCTACCAAAACTAACACCGCAGTTGTGAAGTGTAGGAGAAATTGCTATGCGAAACCAAAAGGAGCCTTACAATATATGGTAACAATGTGTCTCATTATGTTATCAATCTGTAGTTCAATACGAGCGACGTACTATACCAAGAACCTGAGCCCAGGACTATACATCGAGCAAATGGGAAATACAACACTAGACAGGGGCACATTCAGGATTGAATTGAATTACGAAAGAAGTATATTAGAAGAAAATTTAAATAGAACCAAGCAGGTGACGAAACAATTTCAAACTCTATGTGACTATGCGACTTCAATTGAAAGCCAAACTTATTGCACACAGTATTATCATCACTTACAAGAAGAAGTTCACATGTTTGAAAAAACGCACGAATATTTAACTGAAATTAATCATACTAGGAGAAAGAGAGGACTAATGGGTCAGTTGCTAACGTCAATATTCGGTGTCAACGACGAAGTGTACAGAAACATTGATACGTTACAACAAAATCAGCTAAAACTCATCGACGCAGCAAACCACCAAACGAAATTTATGATTTCGGCAATTTCAACCGTAAACGACACAGAAGTAAGGATAAGGAATAAGTTACTACGATTCCAGGATAAACTTAACCGAGCAATGAAGTACATCAACGAAAACAACAAATGGTACAAGTCAATTAATAGCAACACGATTCAAATACAAGTACTTCAATCATACCAATTGGCACACAATTACGTCAAAGAAATAATCGACTATTATTCAGGGATCGTGCAAATATACATTTCTAAAGCAACAATATACAGCGCACTTAACCCTAAACACGTCGCAGACATAATTACCAGTGCAAACAGCAAGTTACCATCAAACCTCAATATCATTCAAACACAATTAATTCACACAACGTTATCAGAAAACAAAACTCATATCCAAGTATTAGCCTATTATCCAATAACGGAAAAGGCAAAATACATGTTAGTACACGTTAATCCAATACCTAAGAAAAATAGCGAAGCGCAAATAGAGACCATGGACATCCCACAGACATTTATCGGCATAGACTACAATAATGAACGCTATTTTCAACTTACCCATGAGGAGTTTAAGAACTGTTTACACAGACAAGATGAATATATTTGTTTTCCTGTGGCGGTGAAGAACATGCAATTAAATCAAAATTGCATTGTTAAACTAATAACTAACAACGGAAATACAACCGATTGTCCTATTCGAAAGTATAACATAAGTAGCGATATAATTTGGAAACAAGTTCAAAGGTCAATCTCCTGGTTATATGTAACTAAACACCCAGAGACAGTGTCCATTATATGTGACGGTCAGAGACAATAAATTATAATTCATGACGTAGGAATCATACAAATTTCTGAAAATTGCATTATTAAAACAATGACCACAACGTTAGCCGCTAAGAGAATAGTCGCAACGAACGTTTTAGCGTCGTTTAGTAAAGTAGCAGAATTTACATCATATAATAGAACATTAATACATAAAATTACAGATATTTCAAAAGAGCAAGTGTTAGATAATTCACTAGATATTTTTAATAAGTTACAAAGTAAAGAAGCAGCCCTGCAAACAACCCTAGACAATACTATTTGGAGTAGCTTCTCTACCCAAACCTTTGGTAGCTAGCATATCAACAATCTCAATATGCATAGTTATAATCATTCTAATATATTGTTATGTTCCGACAGTTATACGACGACTACGAGCAACCAGACGATCATGGGCACCAGCGAGCAACAACAACTCGGGGCAACCACAGTCCAATGACAGCGACCAGCCTCAAGCCAATTGCAGCAGCAGCCAAACTGCAACTCGGCGTCCTGACTCGCCACACATCTACGCTCTTCCAAGAAGACAACAGGACCAGCCTGCAGCGGAACTATACGAGCTGAAGACCTATCCCGACGCTGTTCCTGAGAGGCGCCAGAATGTTTACGTGCGCAAACATACGAGCACACACTAAGCATCTGCATCAGCACCAAAATCGGGACAAGATACTGCCGACAACGAGAAACACACACTGACGCATTTCGTGTTCGTATAGAAGCAATCATAGGCAGAATTTGGTATAAATAAGAAATAATTTGTAAATAAATTCTCTTTCTAATTTGGACACCGTGTTTACTTCACCTCTCAGGTTACCTTCCATCACTGTGGCGTAAGACACCTTCAAGCCTCAATTAGTTGCATGAGTCTGTGTAACTAGCAGTGATTATCCTCATCCACTTACCCATATCCTTCCAACTTTCCGACTGCAACCCGTAGGTCGCCTGGTGCGGTCATCCCGACTTATTATATTTATTTATATGTTATTAAACCTATGGTAGGGCTAGGGCAGTAGGGCTATTAGGAGTGTTAGGTTACAGCTTTCCCATAGGTAAATTTAGTTAAAATCCCCTCAGGATTTTTCAACAATAAAGAAATAAACACGTTTGTTTAAGTAGGTATAGCACATACAGGATGCTCGCGAGCATTCCAAAAGATTTTAATGTTCAATTCCTGACCATATTTAGAGTCTTTAATGTTATGTAAAATTTCCTGGATTCGGCTTGGTTTCAGAGATAATCAACCTTTTTTTCGAAATAAGTTTTTCGTCGTAACTCGTCATACAACTTCTTTTTGATTGCAATGCTACCACAATGTGTTTTAATATTACCACACCTTTTGCCTGGCAATCAAAAAATGGGAATAGACTTGACGAAATAACCTGTCCCAAAAAAAAATTTTAAATAAATAATTTTAACAGATTGTTGTTATGATAAAAAGTACTGGAAATGTAAAAAAGTATTCAAAAAGTGTAAAAAAAAGAGAAAAAAAATATTTTTTTTTTGGTGGTATTTCACATTAGGTCTCATAATATTTTTTGTTTGTTTTGATGTCTAGAATGCATAGTTAAAATCTTTTGACGATGATTATAAGAATATTTTAGATTTAGAAGATAATTAGGAATTTTATTTTTACAAATAAGTATACAGGGCGCGCCCGGGCGCGAGCATTTCAACACCTAATGTAAAATACCACCAAAAAAAAATTTTTTTTTCTTTTTTTTACACTTTTTGAATACTTTTTAACATTTCCAGTACTTTTTATCATAACAACAATCTGTTAAAATGATTTATTTGAATATTTTATTGGGACAGGTTATTTCGTCAAGTCTATTCCCATTTTTTTGATTGCCAGGCAAAAGGTGTGGTAATATTAAAACACATTGTGGTAGCATTGCAATCAAAAAGAAGTTTTATGACGAGTTACGTCGAAAAACTTATTTCGAAAAAAGGTTGATTATCTCTGAAACCAAGCCGAATCCAGGAAATTTTATATACATTAAAGACTCTAAATATGATCAGGAATTGAACATTAAAATCTTTTGGAATGCTCGCGAGCATTCTGTATGTGCTATACCTACTTAAACAAAAGTGTTTATTTCTTTATTGTCCATCTTCTTGCTTTCTTATCTCATGACACAGTGATCCCAGAGGAAACATGCATACATCTTTTTTGTACAGAATTTTATGTAGATTACTTATGTATTAGAACATTTTTTGCTATAAGCCCCGGTTTACGAGTTATTTACGAAAAATTAAAAATAAGGACCTTTACACCCCCCTCCCCCCCTTAGCTCCACCCCTAACCACCAGTACTTTTAGTATGTGGTTTAAAACACCATTCCCTACAACTATGCCAAAATTCGCTTATACACGAGTTTTTTCCTCTGAGATTCCTTCGTTTGGTGTAATATTGGGTTAACTGACAAGGACGTAGAACATTTTATATGCCACGAGTGTGTGCTGTGATTTGCTAAGCATAGGAGTACCTAATTATTAAATTTTAAATATAACATGCCTCATAAATAGTTATATTATCATATTGTTACTTAATTTAGTTGTTATGTGAAACTGAAACTTGTTATTTTTTACTTATTATTGATCTCATGAAACAAAATATATATTTAAAGTAATAATAATGTTAAGTTATCTGAATGTGCAATTATTAATTGTAGACTGTTATTTGATCTCTTTTAACATTAAGTTTGCCTGATTATAGAGTTACTGACATCTGTTTTGTTTTATTTATATGCATAACTAGTAGATGGTCAAGTCTCCCGCACCCCCTGGTCAACTCTCCCACGGGTGCGGGAGAATTGAACCAAATATTATTTTCCATAAAAAAATCATAACAAGGGTGGTGTTTATTTTACCAGCACTTTAGCATTGCACAATGATTCCTTATTAAATTTGGCTTCTGCATGTATAATATCGAGTCGCTACCGCTTACAGATAAAACTTTATGTGTGATTTAATAAAATGGGGTTCAAGTCTCCCGGATTTCCCCTACTGCGTAGCCGGGCCCCGCCCGAAACCAGCCAAATCTGCCACTACAAAATATGACCGTCAGTAAAAAATAATGTACCTATCATGTACCTTCTAAATACTTTTATAAAAAAATGCCCCATAAGTTATTTTATACATTAAAATATTTGCGTTCATACTATTATTCTAACTGGCATGCCATTTGATTGTGCAATATATCATCCTTGTCGTGACTAAATAAAAAAAAAACTAGGAAGGGTGGTTTATGTCTTTTAAAACGATATTAGAATAATGAAGATAATACTTGATTCGAAAATGATGAAGAATAATACTTATGACAAGGCAGTATGACTTAGTGCTTTCACCTGTCCACAAGGACTAAAATTATAAAAAAAATACGCGCGGTATTATGATTTAGGAAAATTCACTACAAAATGGAAAGTTAACATAATAAACGCTCAAAAGTATCAATCGAAGAACAAAAGAGGGAGTTTTCAAGGTACAATAAACAATTATCGGATGTAAATAATTTGCCTACATCAACCAGCGAGATTTTCAGCGAGATCAGTAAAGCTCTTGCTTTTCGAATATCTCCTAAGGCTCTGTACTTGTCCCTTAAAAAAAAACATGATATATTTTTTCCTCCTACACTTCCAAGTGTATCAGACCAAAGTGAAAATAGTAGCCTTTTATTTGACGAAAAGTATGTACCACATAGTTCTTCAAACAACAGTCCAAGTCCAATTCAAACTCATGAGATTATTTCAATACACATAGATTCAGATAAGTGGCAACAATTAAAACCAACAAGTTTCTACACGCCTCGAAATGACAAAAAAAAATTAACACTAAATACCAGAAGCGAACTAATTTATCTAAAAATAAATGGACTAATATAATGAGCGAAGTGGTATGGACAAATACAGGCAAAAAATGTACTTGGATTTTTAAACATAGTCATGCAAGTAACGCAAAAGAAGACAGCTTCATAACATTTCACGGGTATTGTAAGCAGTGTAAGTCAAACATTCATGCACATTCGACTATGGTCAGTGAAAACTTCGCTACATTTGAATGCAAATTCACACAAGGTGATCTTAAAGTAATACACGATGACATAGTTAAAAACAGCATAACTCCATATAAAAGAGCACGACTTTCCGAGCACGTAAAAAAGGAATACCCATCGGTACTGCATAAAAAAATTATCAATGAAACATTGGACGACAGTGATAATTACGAACCACCTTTTGTGCCGTCCTTGAAGTCTTTGCAAAACAGTAGACAAAACCGGCCAAGTGCGAGTCAGACTCGCGCGCAAAGGGTTCCGTACCATTATCAATTTATTATTAAAAAAAGACAGTTAAATCAACCTACCTCAAAAACTATAGGAGATAATTTAATCAAACCAAAAATCGTTGATAGAGTTTATTAATGTGCATAACATATATTTTTCACCTCAGCAGCTCGAAAAGACTTCTTTTGATTCGCGAAATCAGTGAGCAAAGTGCGATTTTGCTCACTGAGTGAATGTTGTTTTCCATGACGTTTAGACTTCAATTTTTTCTTTTGTTTCTTTCACTTGTTAGTAAAAAGACAGATATGAAAAATGTTACGTTATAAATTGTCATAATATGCATTTTTTTTTTCGTTCATGGCATCTTAGCGTATTCAGCCAGTTGTATTAGACGACGCGTTTTATCGGACCCGATTCCTTGTATCCGAACGGCATATGGCCCCTACCACCAAGCATACATAACATTGGCGTCCGTCATTCCACCTCTCTATCGCTCTTATATATAAGTGTGACAGAGAGAAAGACAGCCGTTTTAAAACGGACGGATATCGTGGTACTAGGCGAGTCAGAATCGCGTTCAGAAATTCGACACGAGTTCATTGCTAAATAATTATAACTGTTTTATAAAATTTTATGAGCTTTCATTTTTTTAGTAGTTATAATTATGTACTTTCTGTTACAAACATAATGGTAAAACAAAAACAAAAAATAACGGGATGGCACGTATAAATGTTTAATAACATATTTTTCATCAAAATGTTAACCTAAGAGATAAGAATGGTACCTCAACACTGGTATGTACCAATAATGATATGTACTAAAACTAATTTTGGTTAAATAAATGATTTAATATTATTATTATTTCCTTTTCTCCCTGCTGAAGTTATTTTATTTCCTTTTCTCCATGCTGAGGTGAAAAGTTGTATGTACAACTTGAGAGCAAAGTTATTTGAATCTCGTGTCTTTCGAGTCTCTCGCTACGCTCAAGATTCTATTACAGAATCACTCGCTACGCTCGTGATTCTATAAAAGAATCTTTCGCTTGCTCAAGACTCAAAACTGACACTCGCATCAAATACGTACTTTGCTCTCATGTTGTACAAATAACTATTTTCAGAATTTTATATCGCGTAGTTTAAAAAATAGAGGGGGGGGGACACATTTTTCAGACTTTGAGAGCTGATATCTCGAAAACGATTTGCTTAAATAAAAATGTGATGTATAAACCTTTATCTTATTTTCAAAGACCTTTCTATTAATACCCCCCACGCTTATGTAAAACTAAAAAAAAAAATTCTATCCTTCAGTTACATGTATGGAGGGCCCCCACCCCAATGGTTTTTTTTACAATTTAGTATCATAATCCTGTAGCGGTTCATACAACACATATTCTCACCAAATTTCGTTACTGTAGCATTTATAGTTTCCGAGTAAATCGGCTGTGACAGACGGACAGACGGACATGACGAATCTATAAGGGTTCCGTTTGGCTACGGAACCCTAAAAAGGGAAAGAGGAGACATACTTTCATAAGATTTATATTATTGCGTCTTTGTATATAATGACTATTACACCTCCGTACAACGAGTAGGTATATATAACTGTTATCATTACTACCATTTATTGTGTTGTATTGGACAAATTTACAGGACAAATTTTACAAGGCTATTACAAATACTAAGAGGAAAATAAAATTGAGTACAGATGCTACCGGAAGCATGTTGAAACATCTGAAACCCGTATGACCCCAAGAAAAGCTGCAAGGAGTCTAAGCATATATTTTTTTGTATGTCGCTGTAATACAAGTATCTGCCAGTAGTTGCGTGCCAGTGACACAAATGTTAACAGATTCCCATAGTTTGGACAATATTCACAATTGGCTAAAGAAATGGATCGCTGGCAAAAAAGCTCCAAATGAAGTTGTATCTGATGACTCTGCTGCATTGCTGGGCGCAATCGTAAAGTCCTTTACACACTGTGAATGTACTACATCTCCTACTGTTTCGGTGTGTTACTGCATAAATCATCATGCCAAAAAATCACTGCTTAATTCGTTTAGATACGTCTCACTTTGTCAAAGTATTGTATAACTTGAAGTGTTTTAAATATAAGGACAAAAGAGTAAGAAACTTTTTCGTCAAAATATTTAAACCAAATTAAAAATTCTGAATCTTTGGAAGACATTCAGTACATAACTGATCGACTTGTCGTTATTGCTTTAAGCAAATTCACGGGAAAACTTGAAAATGGTCAATCAACTTCATGTGACAAGAGCACGAGAGAATTGTTATTATTACCTAATGTAATAAATTTAGGACGAGAGCACAATTGAAGGCAATTGCGATATCAGTGATGACGGGCAAAAGCCAGGATTATGACGACAAAAACTCATTTTTGTTCGATTTTGATCAGAATATTCAAAAAGTGAAACTTGAATTTGATCTCACAGATATTCTTACACTGTATGATAAGTTATATTATCTACCGGATTTCATTTCAATCCTTCGAAGACTATTATCACGATTACCGTTATGGACAAATGTAATGCTATCGTACAGTGCCACACATAACGAAGTCCCGACTAGTTCAGATATAGAAAGTTACTTTAAAAACATAAAGACTTTATTAAAATATCCATCAGAAAAATTCAGAATCGAAAAAAAATATTATGGCACACGTTGAACACTTGTCGGGTGAAGAGAAACATGCTATAAGTAACATCACCGTCGAAGAAAAAAGTAACAAAACAAAAAATCTAAAGCCGACACTGACACCGTTTCCACCAGGGAAGATTTTCCGAAAGAGTCTGTTTTATGTGAAAACCCGATTATGGTAGAAAAGTGGAAAGGATTAATAGTAAAATCAAGTGATTAAAAAAACACAAATTGATATGGTTAATCAACCCGTAGACTTGATGAAAAATGGCAACGTATGCTCTTCGTCTGTAAAGGGATGTATTGTTGAAAACACATTCGCATTTGATTCGGTTCTTCAAGTATGTGCTGTTGGCTACGCTGATAGAGAATGTATCAGAAAAAAACTTGATGAGACACACAGTGACTTAGCAGAACTAGTTAAGGCAGTAGCCACAAAAGATTACACGAAAAATATAAATCAATACTTCTACAATAAAACTACATATAACAATGTCACCGTAATTGATTGCCTGTCTAACGTGTCATATACCTTAGATAGAATATTAGTAAACGACATTCCGTGTGTAAATTCAGTGAAAAATTTTTCGATCGAAGACTGTATCCTAAACATATGCGAAGTTCAGCGTAATGGTTCGTACATGCCATTAAACTTATTGATTCTTGCAGAAAATGGTATTTCACTACTCGGGAGAAGCATCCGCGAGTATGCTAAATATGAACTTAAATGAAAAATGTACGAAAACTACAGCTAATAGCACTTGCCCAGGATATCTAAGTATATGTTATATTGTAACGGATTGCCTTATATTTGAGTTAGATGACGTAGATACGATTAACTTGGATAGTATTCCAAATACTTTAGAACAATGACATATAAGTAAAGATACGTTATACTCTAACAAAATGAGCGAAATAAATACTTCACATCATACACCTACAATTTATTGACAGTTGACATACACCTATCTTCATACTTCAAAATGCGTAAAAGAGATGGCAAAATACATATACTTGTATTTAATAAATAAAAAAGAGACAACTAGCATTTGACAATTGCGCGTGCATTCTTAAGGTTGTTATTGATAAACATTGTTTTATCTTTGTTACTCTTGATCTTAAACAGCATAAGCTTGTCTTTTTCTCGAAGTCAGTCGAAAACGTCAAAATAGCGTCCTATTTATTTTCAATAAATAGTAAAATTGAAAAAAATATATAATTCAGTTTAAATGCGCATGATGTGTGATGTTAAGGGCATTTTTGCATTTTATTTCGTGGTTTTCACTATTGTATAACATAAAATGACATTTTTAGGGCGCAGTTCATGTGATTTGCGAGAACTCGGCAGTGTTACACACCTCTCGGTGGTCTGTGTAGAACTAAGAGCGATTGTTAGAATTATCACAATCTGCGCGCTTCAATTTTAGAGCCGGTGTAGCATATCTTTACTTATT
The DNA here is from genome assembly GCA_025490895.1 of Thaumatotibia leucotreta. NCBI lineage: Eukaryota > Metazoa > Arthropoda > Insecta > Lepidoptera > Tortricidae > Thaumatotibia > Thaumatotibia leucotreta. The sequence goes on along the minus strand of JALPQI010007987.1, from coordinate 25,766 downwards.
ATATCATCGCTTTAGAATTACAAAATAAGATGTATTATTTATTAGCTGTCATTGAGTACAAAAGAGAGGCAAGGCACTATATGGCTCACTGTAATGATTAAATCATTCGGAATGCTATGATGATCTAAATAGTAAAGGCACCGTGTCATTTACGAAAAATAAGGTAATGTGTGCACATTTTCTATACCGTGTTAAAGCAATACCTACTTACTAAATTGGAAAAATGATTGTAACTACGAAATAACTTTTTCACGTAAGCTCAAACTAGATTAGTTACTAATATTGATTAAGAACATTTAGGTACAGCTCCAGCTTCGTAGGCAGGGTCACTTCCAACTAGGCTACGGAGGCTGACAAATTGATATTCCATTTATTCGCACGAAGCACTTCCTTCATTTGTATGGCGGCCGAGGTCAGATTTTGTACTGAAGTTGTTACTTGCCTATGATTTTAAATATGTCTCAGACCCTTGAGTATTCATATTTCTTTATCTACACAAATATCGTTAAGTGCTCTAAAATGCGTTCAGAAACAATAGACAATGACCAGCATTACCCACCATCAGAACTTGGCACATACATAAAGTTAACATTATATACGATTTTCCCAAAGGTTATGAGTTTTAAATTTGGAACAGCTGTCAGATTCAAGTCTATTCTGGAATCTATAGATATTCAGCCAGTCATCGACACTGTTTTTTAGTTACAATCCGACGATATTTTCACATCGAGTGACACAAGAATAGGGACATCACTCGATTGTCTATGATTAAAAAAAAATGGCAGACATTCAAATCGCTGCCATTGCGAGCTGTCTTTTGTTTGTTGGCTTACTACTACAAGAAAAATTGTTAATACTTTGTGATAATACTGAAAATTACTTCATAATGAGTGGCAGTGACTCGGATAACGATATGAGCACTCCGCCGGACATACTCGATGCAGCTATGACCGCAACTAACAACCTGTTGCCGCAAAAGTCGAGAGCCAGGTATGAGAAGTCTTTGTTTCTGAACGCATCTTAGAGCACTTATGATATGTGTGCAGATAAAGTAGTGTATGCAACTATACGTAATCAGGCATTACGTACAGTTGCATAAACTACTATTGTGTTGTTGAAATTAATATTACTTAAGGAGGCATTATTAATGTGTTCACTTCAACTTACATTTGACGCCCGAAAGCTGCAAGCTGCGATTAAAGACGGACAACTCAGTGGATTTCACTGAGTTCATTAGACACGCTAAATAGATACGTTTGCTTGATCTATGGTATATATGACATCTGTGGAATTGGTCTATATTTCCGAGATCAAATAACCCGTTAACCGTCAAGTCAAGGGTGAATAGGTACCTTCTGGGCAAACTCACTCCATCGTAGGCCGCATCTCTGCCCTTGGGTAGTCTGTGGCCATGAGAAAGCCCATTTCAAATTTTAAAAAAGGCTAATTAATTTTCACAGGCGCTTGTATACAAATATTTTAATGTATGAAAAACAAACTTATGTTATGAGGCATTTTTTTACAAAAGTATTGTTTATGTAGAAGGTACGTGATTGGTACATTATTTTTTACTGACGATCATATTTTGTAGTGGCGGATTTGGCCGGTTTCGGGCGGGACCCGGCTACGGAGTACACTCTTCATCCGGGCCACCTATAATGACCAATAACTTCAAAACTACAGAGGTACATACATTTTCCGACCTGGTACATTAAGTACAAAGGAGTACTGCATTTATACCCAAAACGGGCTTGGTGGCCCGGCCAGGTAGGAGCACGCGTTGGGTCGTTATAGAACTTCAACTATTAAGCTGAGGTTTGTTCTCCAAATAGCCAACGAAGTACTTCGATAAAATTCATTCACACCCAAACCAACAAAAATATGTAGGTATTTTAACTGAAATACGCGACAGTAAGGCTAGTCGGACTCGTTAATACTAACTAATATAAATATTCGAACTAATCTACATTTCAATAAAAACTCGGTTTTAGTGTTAATTTTATAAACGATAATCGATATTATAATATTTATAATACAAAAATGCTGATCAAGTTTGAAATTCCTAAAGATGTCGTATCGTTGCAAACCTAACTGCGATTAAAGTTTATTCATCACACGGTAATTGGGCGTTTCTAAAAGTGAAAATGCCCATAAAGGACTGATTAAAGTATTCATTGTTCCGTTAATAAGCGAAAAGTAACCCACGGGCTTCAAGAAAGAAATACGATACTTATTGACAAACATTGCTGACGTCTTTTCATTTCCAGACTTCAGTTTGTTATGGCAATATGGTTATATATCTCTCACAGATCTCCTGATTCATTAGCTAGGCGTCTGTGTATCATGTTAAACGTATACACATTATGCTGAAACTAAATTCGATCATCACCTCAGTGTTATTTCTACCAATGTGTGAGGTAAGGTGACAGGGTTTGATTTTTTTTAGATTATTTGGCAAATTTTTCCCATCTAGAAGGAAACAAAGCGACACGTTTCCGTTCTGAAGCTATGCGATTTCACGTTTACGATAATCGGGTAGGTCTACTTTTTGATATTTCGATAGGTATTTACTATTTTATGGTAAATAGTTACATTACTACCCTGTGCGCAGGGCGACTACTTCAAATGTGTCATTGGGGAGAGATCGGTTTTAGTGCACGCAGCTCGCAGGAATTACAGCTTCCAATTAGTATGAGAATCGAACCCAGATGTATTGTAATATAAAACTTATTTTTTTATTATTTTTGTGTTAATTAAAATTATTGTGATTATTGAGATTGATAAAACCCCAACATAAGGTTATTTTAGGACCGATGGTGCTTTTTTAACGCGCTGAAGTGAGAAGTGGTTCATTAGAAATCATTATGTTTCTAATTCGTTTAATTGCTCATCTTGTGACTATGTATACTTGTGACGAGTATTTTCAAAGCGCTGTCCAAGAAATCTGTATAATTTACTGAGAAGTCCCTGTAATTGAAGAGCCATCCCGGAGCAATTGACCTCTTCACGAATATACTCTTCAGCTCCGGTCCTCAAGACAACATTAAATTTAGGTCTGCGCTTTGTTTACTTATTGCGTCGGGTAACCATAATACATATTACTATTTACTACGCCAAGGCTTATTTTATTTACCTTTGTATATATATGTTTTATTTTTATAATTAGTATTTTATAGACAATTTATAGTAAGTTATCTATAAATGTGAACCTGAGACCATATATAACATGGACGTCTAACGCCGGTTCAAAAATGCCCCCGAAAACAATTGTTCAATTGTGCCAAGATGGGCAGAACATAGCACTTTTCTTAACACCGCGCATATTTCGGCACAACATCTTTGACAAATATTTATAGAATATAGCCAATCAAAACTTTGATGGACCAATCACAACTATTTTTTCCCCTCACTAGCTCGTAAAGTGCTCGTTTATCCTTTAAGACGAACGTGTAAAAACGCATATTATTCACTTGTGTGGCAAAGTAATGACCTTGGTTTTGGAATAACAAAACGTAAACTGCTCATGGAAATTGTTCCATATTAATGATAATTAAATAATTTGTTTGAGAATTTAGTGTAAAATACAAACCTATATATAATATGATGATTTTAACATATAAATCCTAAAATTCCATAAGTAACATTGTTTTAGTGAATTATGATAAGATGACTAGATGCAATCACAAAACGCAGAAAATGCCAACGTCAAGATTGTCAAAGAATATTATAGGTTATAATCTTTATTTACCGACTCGAACACGCATAAAAATAGTAAACTAAACAACTTTCAGGGTGTTCTGTTATAATTTTGTAAAAATAATGAATGTGAATGATTTAATAATGCATTGGCGTTTGTGTGCAACTACAGGAATGTGTTAAAATCGTGCTGCGTTTACTTTTTCGTGCTAAGTTTACTGCGACAAAATCTTGCATTAAATACATGATGCATTTGGAAAATTATTATCACTAACACGATGATGATTGTAATGTGAACAAATAATTACCTTTTTTGAGTTTCCTCGCTATAGTGAGGGGAAAAGTTTTGTGTTACACACGGGTGCAAATGTATTTTACTTCTCGTATGTTAAAACACTCGCTGCGCTCAGGATTCTATTTTAGAACCACTCGCTTCGCTCGTGGTTCAACTATAGAATAGTTTCGCTTGCTCGTGTTTCAATTTCATACTCGCGGGTAAAATACAACTTTGCACCCTTGTATAACAAATAACTATTAAATGGCGGTTTAAGTTTTTATAGGTTGACATCGAAAATCATCGCTGTGGTTCATTGAAGAGGAGGTGACACTTGTCAACTAAAATTCAGGACCCTTTTTGAAAGGCAACACGTCACAAAAGTTTGAATACTAGGAGGGCTTAATATCTATTTTACCAAATCACACCGTAAGCGCCACAGTCAAAATGTGTCTTCTGTACGAGTAACTAGCAGCGCTCTCATTCCGCTTCCTTTACCTTCATCAACTAATCATGCAAACATCCCGCTTCATCTCCATATCAGCAATCTCAAACATAATGTACCACTAGTAAAAAAAACCCTGAGGAGCCTTATATATATGACGTTAAGACTAATGGAAAAACGGTGACCGTCGAAACGTCTTACCCTCATCCCTCATATAAATAAGGTTGAATCGATAACTGTCAAAAGTTCATTCTTAAAAATCTGCAATATAGTGAAAGAGACCTTAAGGCGCAACCCGTCTTTTGTTTTCAAACAAGATACATATTTGGCCTTACGGACTAAACACCCCCCAGCTCCTTTAACTGCGTATTTCCTAGATCCACCAAGGGCACATCAGGTATGCTTAGAAATAAATGATAAAGACAGCACTCTTGATATTATATTTTCTTTTAAAACCGGCTTCGCAGCAGGACTAACACCTAAAGTACCTACTTAATCTGCTTCTCATCAGGCGATGCTGGTGACACGCTTCTACATTCCCTTAAAAAAATACTTAATTTTATGTATCCAAGCAACATTAGTCCCGATATAGGTAGTTCCCATAGTTTTCGGTGCCAACCTTATTGCACTCACACACAGACCGATAGCCGTTGGTACAACACTTCGGCGCCTCACTTCTAAAATGACGGTCAAACATGTAATTTCTAAATTGCAACCCCTATTTGAACCCATACAACTTGCCTTCGGCACCAAAGGAGGCTGCGAGGCACCTGTGCACTCCTTGCGTATATACAGGGTGTTACAGGAGTAAACCGAAGCATTTTAACAGCGGATTCCGGACCATATATTTGGAGTAAAAAATGTCGTATAAAGTTTGCTAGATTCAGCTTAGTTTTTGAGATATTTGCATTTTTGTTTGAAAAAGTTGTATTGAAATCTCCAGTACTAAAAACCCTTATGATTGCGACGTTGCGAGCTTGCCACATCCGAGTTGACTGTAAAAGTAAAGTTCAGTTCTGTCACTTGTTGATGTAAGTTGTATCCATGATAACATTGATAACAAAACTCTTTGATGTTTGAAAATAGTTCTTCCTTTACTATTTTTGTAGCAAAAAATATTTTGTTAAATACCTATATAATCATAGTCAAATAAAAATACGAGTATACGAAATATTAACTTTTGGGTAGCTAGCTGCGGACAGGAAGATGCTGTAAAGTAATAAGACAGCTAGTTTTTAATTACATATTGTTTTTTTTTATTTGACTGATCTATTGTCATTCGTTTAGTGGCAAAAAATATCTTCAGCTTTCAAGTGAAATAAACTGTACGTCGACCATGCCCTGGAATACATTTCCACCCCAGCATGTGGGAGATATTATTTTTACGTACGGATTTTGTAACGGTAACTCCGTGCGGGCAGTTGAGGAGTACCGGTGAAAATTCCCCAATCGGCGTATTCCATATCACACTACGTTTGCGGGTTTGTATCGTCAGTTAAGGGAAAGAGGGGTACGGCCGCAAAACCCCGAATAAGCTGCGGAAATCAACGCAAATGAAGACAGGCTACTGAATTGGGTAACCGAAGACCCCACGCTATCAACTCGACGTTTAGGCATGATGTGTGGGATGAATCACGTAGCTGTTTGGAGGTGTTTGAAAAAATATGGATTGCATCCATTCCACCTCAAAAAAGTCCAGGGGTTGATTGATAACAATGGGTATTCGAGAGTTGTGTATTGTCAAAGGTTCATCCTTTGAAAAACTTTTTAAAAACAATTTTATGGACAGACGAAGCCCAATTTACACGGTCAGGGTAATAATAATAATAGTCATAATTACTATATGTGGATGGAGGAAAACCCGCACGCGGTTCGGGAATCTTCGCATCAGCGTCAGTTTTCGGTCAATATGTGGGCAGGAATTATTGATGACAAATTAATCGGTCCGATAGAACTACCTGGCCGATTGAATTCTGAGCGGTACCTCACTTTTTTGCAAGAAAATTTCAACATTTCGACTTCTAATGTAGTACCAACACGATGGAGCTCCTCCCCATTATCGACTCATTGTTCGGGATTATCTGAACCAAGAGTTTCCAGGTCGATGGATTGGACGAGGGTCGTAAACAATAGAGTGGCCTCCAAGATCGCCTGATCATACCTCTCTGGACTTTTACTTATGGGGCGCCTTAAAGGAAATTGTGTACTCCAAAATTCAAGGGAAGAATTAATACTTAGGATAATGGAAGCCGCTCAGCAATTGAAAGACTGGCCTGCTCAGTTGAATCAGCAAATGCGCACTAGACTCAACTTGTGCATTGAAAAGGAAGGGTCCCATTTTGAACAATTTTTAAGTTAGTTTATTTGTGTTGTTTTATTAGAATGTTTTTATTTTCAAGAGAAGTTAATATTATTGAATTAATTTTGTTGTAAACATATTTATTTTATTTTACAGTTTATTAAAACTAATATCTATCTCTTGTTACTCTTGTTTTTTTCTTGTTACTCTTGTTCTATTACTCTTGTTTTTTTGTAACGAACCGGTTTCAATATCACCACAATTGTAACAAATTTGAGCATCCATGGGCTAGTCACTGCTTACAATATCAAGTTCGATTTGTATGTTTGTTTGCCAGCAACACATAATTTTAAAATATAAACTAGTATTTATCCAGTCAAAAGTAGAAGAATCCGTAAGTCTTCAGGCTAAATCTCGTCGATTAACAACCAAAACACAGTAAGTTATAAATAAATACCAATTTGAAATAAAGCTCTAGCGGTTCTGATTCAATATTGACATACGACGTTGCTAAGAGTAGTAACTTTTTTTTGTAATAAGTTCTGTTTGTCAACCGACGACGATCTCATCTTGTATTTGACAGCAATTTACAGCTACCCATCTATTTTCGGTTGTATTGATTAAAAAGAGATGTGTGGCTGCGAGCTGCTGTGAAACACGAGATATGCTAGTCCCCATGATTTATCTATTTAAACATGCTACTTGTGTAAATAGTTCGGATGCACTTTTACGTAAATCCTGCTTTAAAGCAATGAATGCCTTCGGAGCCACGTCTCTTTTTAACCAATACCATCGAAAAGAGACTGGTATCTGCAAGTTGCTGTCAAACACAAGATGTGCTAGGGCGGCTGACAATTAAGTTTTATTATTATTATCTATCAAATAGGCTCGACTCTTCTAATGGAAAGAGATCGGAATAACAAACATAGTAAATAGTTTCGTGTGCACTTCAGCATAAATCCTGCTTTGAAACGATTTGTTACACAAAGAAATGTCTCTATGGCGTGGCTTTGCCTCTTTTATTGATAAATAAAATAAAATAAAAATAAAATAAAATAAGAGATAACAATGTGCAAAGTTGCCAGCTTATCCTAAGGCGTTGATTGACTGGTGATGTAAAATTAATTATTTTGTATGAAAACATAAAATAATAAATAATCGACCTGGGTTCATATAACCTTTTTTACTTCTTATGACCTTAGGAACACACTGTTAAAATTGTTCGCTATGGTCATGTAGCAACGTGTATAACAAAACGTCCGAAGGGTTGGTTAAAATTGACGTCAAAAACGCATTTAATTCGATTAATTTTGACACCCTGCTGTCAGAAATTAAACAAATATCCCTGAAATTTACAATTATCTTCTCCTTTCTTATGCTGACCCTAAAAAACTGTTATACCATGAAAATATTTTCTCCTCGGAAGTCGGCTGTCAGCAGGGTGATCCACTCTGGTCAGTTTTTCTTTGGCTATTACCCTATAATTAAAAAAATAAAACCTAAATTCAATGCGTGGTACCTTGATGACGGAACCCTAGAAGGCGACGTAGACATTGTAATTGCCGACTTTGCGACGATAAAAACCGAATTTCAGAAACTTTAACTCGAATTTAATTTCAATAAATTAAATGTGAGTTATATACGTATTCCCTTATTCACGGTACCTTTGTGAATGCCAACGAAATTTACCAAACATTTCAATTATTAACGCCAAACAAAGTTAGTGGACAAGAACTCTCTTTACCTCCTAGAGTCGCCCATTGTCGAAGATTCTTTTTCGGATTATATACAAAATTCTATATCGATCCAAAAATTATACAGAGCTTCTTCTTCAAATAAGTCCCCATTACGCTGTATCCGTTATTAAATCTTGCCTTTTCGTTTCTAAATTAACGTATGTACTACGCTGTAGCCCTATTTGGAAATTCGAAAATGTTTTACATACTTCCTTTAGACGACCCAGTAAAATCCACTTTGAAATCAATTTTGAACATACAGGTCAACAGCGACTCTTGGACCCAAGCATCCCTGTCCATCAGACATTGTGGCTCAGGGATTCGTAAAATTTCCAGTGTGTCCTTGCCAGCTATTTCCGAAGTAAGTACACACAAGCAGTTGGCTTACACCATCGTATGAGTATGCCGTACACATGAGAATATAGTGGTGGCGCAGAATGTTTCGTACATATTCCTAAGCAGAAGCGTAAGAAACTCGATAATAAACAATAAAAGGATATTTGGTGGGATATTGTGGAGAATTTGGTGGGATATTGTGGGGACAAAGATGGCAATTTTTCAAGATTCAGGCATGACGTTACATGTAACGTCATACCCGAAACGTCAGGATAAAATTAAACTTAAATTTACGCGATATCAAGACCCGTGTGTAGTTAAAATAATATGAATATTGCGTGTTTGAGCGATTGAGTGGTTGTTGTTGTTGACAATATGGCCATGTATTCTGGTCCGACCACGACATGTGTGGATTCACCTCGTGGCACGATATATTTATTTATTATGCCAATATTATAAGATTTAAATTACCTATTCCTGTTATTTTAGGAACGCAGGGATGTTGAAACTTTATACATATATATAAGTTGTAGGTACTGCACATAACTATAGTTTATTGTTATTGTTCACAGTGTGCAGCCATAAGACGTTCCTCAAATGGAACGTTGGCCATCACCAAACAGAATATTACGAATCCAGGTAAACAGTCTGTGCATTTTATACACGGGCGCATAATAGGGACAGCTTTTTTGTGTTACTTTTGCTGTTAGGTTCGGCCTTTTCTTGACTATTATTTTACAATTACAAATGATATGTACTCTATATTCTATAGGCCTATTAAAGTAATAGTTTTGTTTATAATCATAATAATGAAAATTATTTTTTCCTCAAATCCTTCTCCGGAGAAAAGTTAAGATGAATTCAAATTCAACAAAATACCGCAGTAAACTTTATGCTGAACCTGATATGAGACTTCAGCTCTCTTCTATCAAACCTGAAATCCAACAAGTTATGATAAACGAGAAGTATTTCATACTATCCATTAGACATGTTTTTTTTTCGTAAAATATGATACAATATAAACATGGAACTGCGACCATAGGTATACAGTGTGTGGCCTACAACCGGGGTGAAAATTTAAACGGTGCATTAATAAGCTGATCAACAATCATTTCCACATATTGTAATTAAAAAAAAAAAAATTTTTTGTAATTTTTTGTTCATGTATTTTTCATTATTATGGGTTCATTTACTTGAATTAAAAGTTATCAATAACTTATCATTTTTGAATCATTGAAAAATGTACAATTTTTTTTTTAAAACCGTATCATATTAGTGTAAAAATGCAAACAAAATTATTGTTATGACTTCCTACCTGGTATACTATCAAGATGTCTTGCGACTGACAAGCTACGACATCGTGATGCCAAGATCCAGTACTAAAGGTCCATAGCTTTGAATGACAATATCTCCTAACTTAACCACTTTGAAACACCGGGACCTTTACAGGATTATTGCTGATAGTCTAAGGAGTCACTCATTTCATTTTTCTCCCGTGTTAAAGACCACACACTGTATAACATGGACATCTAACGCCAGCTCAAAAATGCCCACAAAACAATTTGTTCAATTGTGCCAAGATGGGCAGGTCATAGCGCTTTTCTAACACCGCGCATATTTCGGCGCAACATCTTTAACTAATATTTATAGAATATACTTAGCCAATCAAAACTGTAATGGACCAATCACAACAATTTTTAAATGGCGGTTTATGTTTTTATGTGTTGATATTGAAATTCATTACCGTAATGCATTGAAGAGGTAATGATTTTTGGAAGGCGATTTAGTATGGCGTGCCGCTTCCATGTTTTATTTGCTCGTAGACATGAAACTATCGGATGCAAAAGATAGTGTTTATAAACTAACGCGTATTCGGGGTACTATTAACTTGGATCTGCCAAATTCGAGGTATTCATCCGAAATTTTTAAATAAAATAATAATAGTAGATAAAAAAACTAAAAACATGTTTTTTCTTATTTATTCCTGACAACAAACCCTTTCATTTGATACCCATATCAAGGGGGTGGATTTCAAACAGCTAGTCCGGCATCTTGGGGAAGCCGCCATATTGGATTTGTAATGACGTTTCTTAACTAGTCATGTATTGTCATCAGAACTCAGAGCGTACGCAAAAATGTATCCTAATCGGAGATCGGGAAATGGGTCAAATTGAGATTTCAAGATTTCCTTACATACTTATAATTGAACCTAATAAAATCTCGTTAAAACTCTGCAGTTTGCATCTAGCCACCAAACACCCTATATCTTGTAGGTGTAGTATTTTATTATGGACAACGTAATTTTGTATTATCTACTCTTTTTCAGGGATATTGAATGAAAGTATAGCAACTTATAATCTCACTGTTGTAGTGCACAGCTTTGATATGGGAATGACAGTATTGGCAATTGCGTGTGCTGTGAAAAGTCAAAATATATTTCCTCAACTCGACCCGACACTCGCCTTTCACCATACCTCTGCCTACAGATGGATGTTACGGCAACTTGATCTGTGAGTAGGTACCTACACAAGATTAGAGGCACTCAACAGTTGACAGGACAATTCAAATAATACAGTAACAAGCAATAATACACTGAAAAAAAAAAATACCAAAGTGACTTAGGTTGGCTATATTACGAGGAAACTTTGATATATGTAACAAATCCTTGCTATCAAATTTACGACACTAAAAAGGTTGAAGTCGATACCAGAGTTCTGGTTAAATCAACAAAGAACATTGTACATTATACCAAACAACTGGTGAAATCAACAAAAACTGGTGTAATCAACCAAATTAATTTAATAGAATGCCAACATAAAAAGTTTGATAAAATCATAAAAAAGTTGTGATAGGACTCAATCAACCTTAATTTCCGGTTAGAATTACGCAAGATCTGATAAATTCAACTTAGCTTTTTTTTCAGTGTAGGTACCTTATGCAACGAAGGCTACAAACATATATTTTGTGCAAGTGACATGCCCTTGTATCGCTATCGCTATAACTAGGTTTGTATTTTATATTCTAGCTAATTGTATGTATCTGATATTTATTATCACTATCAGATACATACATATAGCTTTCTTTTCAAGATTTATTCTACAACGTTCTTAGACTACTTGGTAGTGACCTACGAAACTGGAATTCCTGGGTTCTAATCTTGATAAGTAATTAAATACCTATTATAATATAGTTGTATCGCATAGTACACACATTCACCACAACATAAGCAGTAATTGAAATAGGATGAATTGTGTAAGATATTCCCATGTCGTTTGTGCCCTATCGTGTTCCAGTAGGCTAAGCACATGATAGGAGCGCGAGCGCCAGTATGTGCCAGCGAGATAGACTTTCCGTCTTTTTGCTAATATGTTCATAAAAGAGGGGCGGATAGTCCATGTCGCCGCGAGATACTGTAGCTTTAATCATGCGCTCTCCTACAGTCGCAATATTACATACAAAGATATGTATTATTATGTAGGAATAATTTATGAAAAATATAAAAAAGCACGTGCATGTTTCCGATTCGAAGCACTGCGAAGATAACACTGATCCCAACCGCTTTCGTCCTGCCCGTACTCAGCCCGGTGTCGAGAAAGATCGAGGAATATCACATAATAGAAAATATTTTGCAATATTATTCGATCTTCCTCCCCACTTTCACCTAATTCAATGTACGTACGCCCTTAAGTATTAACACCATTGTTTACTGTTACTTAGATACCCGGACTTATTACAACGGAAGATCTTCGAATTTCATAAAGTATGGCGTCGACGATTCTACTACGAAGATGTGTTCGTGCCAGAATGGTTAAAGAAAACATTAATATGGGTTAATCGTACCACATGGGATATGGAAGAAGAAATGACAAGGCGATACAATAAATACTCAAAGCGTGATTTTGACAAATATGACGGATATCCACCGAAGAAGTTCCAATCAAACGAATCATTCAGTAATTCTTCTAGTATTTACTATCCAGGACCTTTTTTAAGCACACTTTACGACGAAGGCTTGCCCGTCAGACTTCCTAATCCAAAGTAGTTTTCTAAAAAATACTATACAATGAAATATGAAACCTTATGCTTCTATAGGGTACGGCTCCACTGAGGCGGAGAGGAGCGGAGATGTGCAAAATTGACCAATTCCATTCTTCAAATTCAACATTCGAAACACTGTGATGCGGTCTCATTGGCCAATTTTGCACATCTCCGCTCCTCTCCGCGTCAGTGGAGCCGCACCCTTAGAATTTATCTACCCTTTAAGAATATCCTAATCGCGATATCAACATCTCCAACGAGATTTAATTTGAATTTGCTAGGCGCATTTGACCATACTCAGGGCAAACAATATTTATAATTTGTGAAACTACTACTTGAGAAAAAATAAAAACAAAAAACAATATATTTTGTAAAAAAAAAATCGATTTGAGTTTCACAAAAACTTTGCAATAGTAGTTAATGACTATTCAAATGTTTTTTTTTTTATTTAAATAATTCAAATTTTGAAACAGGACAGGAAACATTCTTCTAAGTATAGCTTTCGATTAGGAAAAATGTTGGATGCTAATTAAAGAAAGTAACACCATTTTTGTATAAAGTACATTATATTAAAATTTATTTAAACATACGGTTTCTTTGTACAATTAATGACATAAATATGTACAGTGTACAGGTGTCGGACAGAATCCATTCCCGTCGTTTTTTCTTGGAAATATTGGAATTCATATTGTTGTCACAATGAAGTATATTGTAAGTGGAAACTTCCTTGTTTTGAAGCTTACGACAAAGATAAATAAGGACGACAACGATAATTTCACTAGATTTGTAAACATTTTCATATTGATAAATTTAACACTGTGAATGTGTAAGTACATATTTATGCCCTTGAGCTCCGTACCCACTGGCTATTTTAGATAATGTACCCTTGACACAAATTACACAGCCAGGTTAGCAATTTAAGGGAAAGTTCATTACTAATACCATATTATGTACAAACCATAGGCCTTAGTCCTAAACACTAGCAATCACGTAAATTATTGATTAATAAATTATCTTACTATGTAACTAGTGGTCAGTGATATTAATAAATGCATTAAAAATCTAGAGATACAGGAGAAGTACACCTTACTTTCTGTCATGAGAAGAGAGCATTTGGCGAGTCTAAATGACTTGCGTGTTAAAATCTCAACAGTAACAAAATTATATATTTCTAAGGTTGATGATTACGATAATAGGCGACACGCGACTTGGTGTCTATGTTCACACACAACAGACCAACCACAAGAAAAACGTTTACCTATTTCACATTGATTTACTTAATCTATAAAGCATATTAATTACTGTAACTCATACATATAACGTTCATATTAGTTAATGTTAATACAATTAGTTGTTGCGTTTACAATATAAAATCTTTGGCTTAAATAACGAATGAAAATAACATAAAAATATCTGTTTTATTCAGAAGAAGACGCGATAAAAGTTTTCAAATCGCATATTTATCGCTTTTGTTACAACTAATTTAGTACGTAATTGTACATAGTTACAGATTGTAGCTTTCACATCTGAAGTATGCAGTCACGTGGGCGCGTCTGCCATATGGACAAATGATTGGTCATACTAGAACGGGCCGGGTCAATCTGTTACGAGCTACCACAGTACAATCGTCGAGTCACGTCGTTCTTTGTGCAGAAAACCCTATGTCAGAGCTATATGACGATTTTATAAAACACCTGAGGTCATTTACGATGATAATTGACAAAGTTTGGTAGACTCAATTGTAATGTGTAACGTGGTTGCGTAGTAGGCAGCGTGTAAATTATACGAGACACCGCCGCAGCGCAGCAGGCCCATGTTTACTGTCAATATTATTAAGATTCCGATTTCCTGCCAAGATGAAAACTTTCGCGCAATAAGTGTGTACCGGCTGCATTTACATATTGACATCAACTGGGAATACTAACGAGTAAGTTTCCGTCCACTAGATGGCAGAGCCTCCAACGCGCGCGACGACGGGAGTCGCTCACGGGTCGACGAAGGAGATCATGATGTAGCGAGTGCCTGCAGTGACGCGCAAGCCCTCGTGGTAATGCGTGAGGCGGCCGGGGTGCATGAGTAGCCAGCCGGGCCGTGTGTTCGTCACCGAGCAGTTGTAGCGCAGGAAGTGGCAGCCACCTCCTTCGTAGTCCACATCTGTAACGCAAGAACGCAGTCTATCAATTTTATCAATGTTTAACACGTTCGACGCCGGTGACACGCATATGTGACCGAAAAAACTGTACTCCTATGCCAGTAACACACATACGTGATCAAAGTAATATTATTCTTATGCCACTAGCATTAATCAAGTTCTCACTCCCATGCCAGTGGCATAAAAATACGAACGTTTTTGACACAATGCTGTGTCGCCGGCATAGGAATACAATCTTTTCGGTCACATATGCGTGTCACTGGCATAGGATTTCTATAAGATAATTCCGATCGGCATTGTATAAGCACTTAGTGAAACAGTACCGGAGGCGAACGTGTTAAGACGCTATTCGATCTTACGCAAATAATTTCAATAAGCATAAGTGTTAAATCATAATTAAATTAAGTCATGTTTATTTTGTTTTGACTATCACTAAACTAAACCCCGTTATCTAGTCGCACCAACTTTAGAGATTTCAATGTTTTTTTTTATCGATCATCTCGATGTCGATGTCCATGATACGCAATGTGATTGATTTTTACAATTAAATAAGCACATTGCACGGGCTTGCGGATTTCTATCAAAGCAGTGGAATATAATACAAAATTTTATTATTTAGGTTAAGATGCGACAGCATCATGTTTTACAAAATAAAACTTTAAATAGGTAGGTACTTACGCTATTTTGAGAACAAACAGACCTAGACGGATAAAATCAAACACATAATAGCATAAAACACAACGAAAAATTACAATTACTACGAAAAAATCACGTCAGTGCGACAAGATGTGGTCTAACTATTACACCACAACGCTTCCAATTTTTACAGATAAGTTTAAGACAAAAGTGTAGTTACGTGGTGTGTTGAGGGCCAGGTTGATGGTGTACGTGGAGGAGTCGTGGTGCGGCCGCAGCGACGGCTGCTCGTCGGGCCGGTAGCGGACCACGAAGTTCATCACCGACACGGGCGGCTGAAACGATAGCAAGTCTGCTAAGTCTTTTACCACTACATAATACAAGTACCGGGCC
Source organism: Thaumatotibia leucotreta (assembly GCA_025490895.1). Lineage (NCBI taxonomy): Eukaryota > Metazoa > Arthropoda > Insecta > Lepidoptera > Tortricidae > Thaumatotibia > Thaumatotibia leucotreta. Next base: position 9,761 of record JALPQI010007987.1, on the reverse strand, counting down.
AGCGTTGGGACTACGCAAAATAGGCACGTATCAGAGTTGGGCAAAAAGTAATATGATTACTTCTATAAATTACATTTGTATGTGTGTTTAGGTACTTGTAATAAATATTACAAAGTACACATACAAAAGTAATCTGAAGGAGTAATCATATTGTTTTTTGCCCAACTCTGGCACGTATGATGTCGAGTTGCGGAAAAAAATGGCCAGAATACAACAACATAAACAACAACAACCACTACATAATGTAGGCACTACCTCATTAGGTCTTAGAAGGTCTATCTATCTATTCAGCCTGTGTCCACCCACTGCTGGGTATAGGCCCCATCTTTATTACGCCACTTTCCTCGCTCCTGTGCTAGTATGATAGGCTTAAGGTGTATGCAGACCAAAAGAGCATTCGCTGTTCTATCCCCCTACTCTACGAAATTCGATCGTTACACGAAACGTGATTCGTTGATTTCGTAGAGTGGGGGATAGAACAGCGAATGCTCTTTTGGTCTGCATGCACCTTTAGAAGGTATAGTAGAATAAAAATATTTATAAAATCTGCAAACTTGGGGAACAGGTCGCCACACATTAGGCCAGCTTTGCTAAATTGGTGTAGTTACCAAACACTACAGACACTTCAATTTTTTTTAAGATTAATACAGTTTTAGCATGTAATTTTAATATTTTACAGGGTGCTGGGTAGTGAAAACATAATCGTATTCCCATTGCCAATTACTCATATAAACTATGAGTTTCGAAACCTCACTGGCTACGGGATGCATTTATTTTTGGCCACTGTACAACTCTGCACATAGGTAGTATGATTAAATTAATATGTTTAAATATACAGAGTGCTTACGTTGTGGTAGTACCCGGTGAAGACCATCTCCTGCAGAGGGCGCACGTACTCCTTGAGAATGTGGAGCCATTGCTTGTCCAAGCCCACTTGCGTCATGTGGATGTCGCGCGTCGGCACCGCTTCGTACCCGCCCTCCAGTCGTTTGTCCTAGTCATAGCCAACACATTGTATAGACAGCCCACCAAGGTATAGACCGTACGCCTTACACTGTTTACCGCCTTATACGGATGTATGCCGTTGGTGTAACGCATATACATCCATTAGGGATGATGATTGATGAAGTTAAAATAAATGACTTCACATGATGCACGAAATAATAAACGAAGAAATTACTAAAATGTAGTAATATAGGTACAGAACTACTGTTGAATAAATTTGAAAGAATTAAAAGAGAAGGTAATGTGGCAGTATATTAACGTGACGACACTTTTGTGTATTTCATATAAAACTTCATAGTTTCGACAGTTGTTGATTGACTTGCCAATCATCAAGCCTACTGTAATAAGGTGATATATTCTTGAATGCATACATTTAAGAAGAAACCATCCTCTTTGGCAGTCAGTACACGAATAGTGAACTGAAACAAATGTTTACGAAAGCTTAATTGACAAAGGGTTCTCATTCAATTTACCTGCTTGGTTAAAGCTAGGACAATTTTGTTTCCTGTTTTAACTTCGTCGACCTATGTGGGAGTGGGTACTGAATAGTGGCGGCGTACATATTGTGTACACAATACACATTGATAGACTTGTTGAAAGCAAACAAATAAAATTGATTATTGATGCGATGAGGTGATTTTTCTTTAAGTACACTGTACTGAATCTTACATTGTTGGATCCGTCGCTCCACTGCCCGTATGCTTCCATGACTTCAATCCACTCCTTGCAGAAGCGCATGGACATCATCGGGAACCAGTATACGTCGGGACAGGGCTGGAAATCGAAAGTATCATTACTAATGACCTGGAAGATTACTTAACGCGTTTACGCCAAAATAAGGTTTTACCTAAAATTGGATAGATTAAAGCAGGTTTGGTTGCCATGCAGTAAACGAACGCAAATCATAAGGAATAATATTTCGCCTCTGTTATTAGCCTTTTAGAGTAACAAGAATATGCCATATGTGATATGTTATGTGATAATTATGTCAGCATAAAGCTTGGGAGATAAATTTATTTAATTACTTTAGCGGATCTTGGTTTTATAGTCACCTAATCGCAATCGGATTTAACGCAATGCTACAGTATCAATTAATTTTTTGTCTGTTATTGCCGTGATTACGAGACGTTGAGGTCACGCTGGTTTTATGCAAAATTACGCTACTAATAGATATTATACATAAACATGGCTGAAAGTCTCGAAGTCTGTCAAAAGCAGATGCATTTTGCATTCATGGTAGGTGTACGGAAAACTTTAATTTCAAAATTTACTATTAACTATTTAATTAATTACCTTTATTAATTGGATTTTTTACACCAAAATTATTTTATTTAATGCCGGTAGTTTCGTTTTAGTTACATTGCTACTTATTATGCCTTAAAACAGCAGTAAAACAACGAAAATAAAGCCATCAAGAATGTACAAAGAAATCTACATATTAGATTAAGAATAGTTTATTCAGCACGACATGAGTTGTGTGCCGATCGAAAAATCGTCAGCGGCGGCGAACGATGATTTTTTGGCCGGCGGTGGCGGCGTGATCGGCGTAACCTCGACTGAATTCGAAACAAAGCTGCCACTCAGAAATATGGCTTAAACGTCATCAAATCATCAAGTATGTACTATACTTATATTACTTTACCATGAAAAACCAGGGCTTAATTTTATCGGCTAATGTGAACCCACGAACAATATGTATTTTCTACGCTATGTCAGAGTTAGCCTATGTTAATATTAATTGCAGGATTATTTTAATTTACGAGTTGTTATCATTGTTTTAAGTATATGTTTAATGATGCATTTTAAACTGATTATGTCAATTTAAGTGGCACTCTAATTATAAGCCTTTCTTTTACTGGGAATGAAGAAATTATTAGAATTGAAAAATATATCAACATTTTTGACACGCCAATTTCACGCCGGTCAATCTCATCGGCGGCGGCGGCGGCGCGGCGCATATGTCTACTCAGCACCATTATATAAGATGTGGGACGCCTGCAGGAGCGCGTTAATAGAATGATTATGAGAATCACGGTGCGGGTATTATTTTTACATCGCAGTTTAACGATGTAAACAGACTCAAAGTGGTTACGAACAATACAAACATTGACATAATACTTATACGATTCGTGCAAATAATCCTTAACCGTTTCCGGAATACTTACATTTTCACGCATATCAGAATACTTATATGAAACGGATTCACGTTTCTATGAATAAATGGGTAGTAGGTAAAACCACAGAATATAACCAGTGGCATTTTTCGAATTAATGTTGATGTATAATTGCATTAGTTTTTAGTATTTTGTTTTTAGATAGTTAACTAGATACATTACCTACAAGTAACAATAATACTGATCTGCATTTTCTAAAATTTACTACAAAATTAATATTTATTATTATTTGTATCTCTCTTTATTCACGGGCCTATAAATCCCGGTCTTTTGATAGGCTTGCGCGGGGATACAGATCCAACACGTAGAGGCCCTTTGGAGAAATTTGCTGTGTTTTACACCTGCTGCAACCCAATTTCAATTTCAATTTCAATTTATTTATTGCATAGTCATGAACAAATTTACATGGTAAGGTCTTAATAACTAAAGTAGGTAATGTCATGACACCCTGCTAGGGCACACAATATATTATTCACTAAGTATTTACAGGATTCATCAGAATATTTTATGATTAAACTATAGATCATTAAATAAATAAATTCATGTCAAATATAATTAAAACACATAAATAAATCATGATTCAGGTGAAATACTATATAATTCAATAATTAATAATTCAAATGAAAACAATAATAATTTAAAAAATAATAATAATAAATGAAATAATTTTGGATGTATGAATATGAAATAAAAATAATTCTGAAATTATATGTCAACTATTAATATCAATCTGGCAAAGCGTCATCAATATCATCGCGTAAATATTCTTCTATCGTATAATAACATTTTTCTTGAAGTAGTTTTCTTATATTACTTTTAAATACTTTATCGTTTGTTTCGTGTAGGAGTTTCTGGGGCAGCTTGTTTGCTATGGTGACGCATCTACAATAGGGGCCGTTTCTGTACATAGCTAATTTTGAAATTGGTAACATGTATTTAATTTTGCTTCGTCTATTGGAGGTAATTTTTTGTAAGGGGAATAGGTTCCCGTTATTTCTGACAAACATCGCGGCTTCCATGATGTACATACTTGGTAATGTCAGAATATTATTACTTATAAAATGAGGACGACAGCTATTAGGTACTTGGGTGTTTGTAAGGATGCGTATACATTTTTTCTGAAGGACGAAAAGTTGGTGCACTTCTGTACTGGCACCCCACAGTATTATGCCGTAATTTAACCAGGAATATGCGTATGCGTAATATGCCGATAAAGCTGTTTCAAAGTTTGTGTTCATTTTTAGCACACTTAACGCGTATATAAATCTGGACAGCTTTTTATTAATTTTTTGGATGTGTGATTTCCAGTTTAAATTAGAATCTATATTTATTCCTAGTAAATTAAATTCCATTTCCTCTTCTATAATGATATTACCAATTTTTAGTGTCATTTCCAATGATTTCTTCTGTACTGGTTTAAACTGGATGATTTTAGTTTTCTTTAAATTAATTTCAAGGTTATGGTCACCGAGCCATTTCTGAGTTGTTGTGAACAGTTCTTGTAATTTATTATTGCAATTTTCGTTACTGTTACAGCTGAATAACAAAGACACGTCATCCGCAAACATTACACATGTAGTGTCCAATACTTTAGGCAAGTCGTTGACATAGGCTAGAAATAATATACATCCGGCCACGCTTCCTTGAGGTATTGAGCAAGAAGTGTGCCGTGTATCAGACACTACGTCCCTTATTTCCCAAGAATCTTTGCAGAAATTACTAATTTGCACGTACTGACTTCGGTTTTCAAGGTAAGACTTAAACCATAGATAAGGGTTTCCGCGAATACCCATGCCATATAACTTTGACAAAAGAATTTTATGGGACACTCGGTCGTAAGCTTTCGTCATATCGAGCAACAAACCTACGCCATACTGTTTCCTATCTATTGTACTAAGAATTTCCTGAATGTAATTGTAGACTGCAAGTGTAGTAGAATGACGTTTTCTGAACGCGAATTGGTTCTTGTCTAAAACACCGAATTTCTCAAAAAAACTGTACACTCTATTTATAACTGCTTTTTCAAAAATTTTTGAGATGGCTGGTAAAAGTGCGATAGGTCTGTACTGGGTTGGGTCTTTGCTGTCACCTCCCGGTTTTAGAAGTGGTCTAATTTTAGCGATTTTTAATCGATCCGGGAATATCCCTTCGCGTAAAGATTGGTTAATAAGTATAAACAGTGGTGTGACCAATTCCGCTGCACACATTTTTATTAGTATCGGCGGTATTTCGTCGACACCAAAACTTTTTTTATTTTTCATTTCATGCGTGATAATTTTAAAAATTTCCCGCTGAGTTACTTCGCTAATAAAAAGAGAGTTTGTGAGCGGTGAGATAACCGGTCTGCCGGTCGCCTGCGTCTGCGCGCTCGACCCATCACTCTCGGTCGGCAGCGACTCACCTACTGACGCGAAATACTCGTTAAGAACATTTGCAACAGACTGGGGCGATTCTACAATGTTTGTTTTTATTTTTAGTGACATGTTTTTATCAAAGTTTTGTTGGGCATCTTTTTTGTATGCTGTTGTGTCCTTAATAATGCTCCACATTGTTTTTGTTTTATTCTTTGACGCTTTCATTCTTCGTACAAAATTTAATTTTTTCGATGTCTTTACACATTTTTTGAGAAATTTTTCATACATTTTATAGTGTTTTTCCAGAATGGCGTTATAAAACTGATTTTTAATCCGTTTTAGTGCTCGTTTGTGTTTACAAGATATTCGAAGTCCTGTTGTTATCCACGAATTTGTTCTAAGTGTATGTAGTTTTGTTTTACGTTTTGGAATACATTTATTTAGGATTTGTGTTAGGTGGTTGCTAAATGCATTGTAGTTTAGATTTATATTTTCATCATGAGTGATTATTTTATTCCAGTCTGAATAGGATAAATCATTTTTGAACGCGGTCATGTTATTAATATTATAATTTCTTTTGTATGTGTATATCTTTTTACTTTGATTTATGTTACAATGCTGTTTCGGTAGTTCATAAATAACGCTTTTATGGTCAGACATACCGAAGTCCTCAACTATAATACGATTTTCCTTTTTCATGTTTGTAAACACAAGGTCAATACACGTTGCCGATGTTTTTATTTCTCGAGTTGACATTTTTACTATTTGATGTAAATTAAACAGGCTTAAAGTATTTAAAAGTCTTTCGGATTGACGTGTTTTTGTTGCCACATTTATATTAAAGTCGCCACATAACACTATACGCAATTTTTGCTCCTTTAATCTTATAATGTTACAAAGAGTAATCAATGTTTCGTAAAATACATCGATTTCGCGGTCAGGCCTATATATACAAATCAGCAATAAGCGTTCAGTTGGAATTTCAACAGCACAGCACTCAAAAATAAATTCTGTAGATAATTGAGTAATATCTTCTCGAATTTTAAAATCTATACCATCTTTTAACAGAATCGCTACACCGCCACCCGAGTGACACTTTCGATAGAAGGCTGAGGCAAATACATAGCCATCAATGTGTATGAGATCTTTTTGCATGTCAGATATCCAGGTTTCTGATAAACAAACTACTGGTATATCTTTTGAGCTGAGGAAAGTTTCGAGTATATGTGCTTTATTTTTTATACTTTGGGCGTTTTGTACCAAAATGTTAAAGTTAGTTTCGAAAGGTGCGATTTACTACGGGCGAGTCGATTTTGTTAGTACTATTTTCTTCGGAGCTACCGCTGCCGCTGCGCGCTGCTGGGCTATTATGTAATGAAGCCGTAGGTACGTCTCGGATATCCCCACTTCCCGCCGTCTCGATCGTGTTTTCATTTTGTTCCTGTTCGGTAGGCGAAGATGGGTTCGAAGTTAAGTTGCAATCCGCTATAGTAACCTCACGGCCGTTTACATACAGTTTATTTTGACGTAAGATGGCATAATTTCCGTTCCGACGTGATTCTTGTAACATTTTTATTAGCTGGTGTCTCTTTTGCAAGTCTTCTTTGTTCAAAAAAATTGATATTTTGTAACCGGTGTTTCTAAAATAATGTGCATTTTCCATTATGTAATTCTTCATACGCTTACTCATTAACTCTATAGCTACTGGTCGATTTTTTCCATGTTTGCCTATTTTTCCGATTCGGACCGCCGATTCAATGTAACCATTTATATCTATGTTAAGTATTTCGTAGAACATAGCACTTATCCGTGGATAAAGGTCCGATTCTACTTCTCCATAATATTCGTCTAAGCCATGAAGAACTATAATTTTTTGTTCATTTTGATTGTTTGAAATTCCGGGGCATTTAGTAATACGTGTATGTAGGTCATGTAAGGCTTCCGACAGGTGTTTTTTTTCTTTCTCTAGGTTCGCGATTTTTTCATTTATGGTTTTAAATTGGTTTTGTAAAATTTCTTGTTTGATTTTCACGTCTTCGGTTTCTTTCTTAAGGTCCTGTTCTAAATGTTTTATTGATCTAGTTATTTCGTCGCGAATTAAACGTTCCAGATTGGCCATGATGGTGTCATTGTTTTGCCGTAATTTTTTGTCTAGGAGGTTGCCGATTTGCTCCAAAGTGACGGGCGCGGTGGCCTCTTCAAACCGGTAGGAATTCGTATCACCCAAAATACTTCCATCGTTAGTTATGAGATCCTCGACCGATATTTGCGACTCATTCGAACTTGCACGCTGTTCATAGTGTTTTCCTACAGGAGTATCGTCCGTTCTGCGTCGAATCGTTACATTCATACAGGACGGGCATCGCAATACGCGCTTTATTTCATTAGCCCTTTCGCGAAAATCTGCCGATGTTATATTTAGGCATTTGTAGTGATAAGGTTTCTTGCAACCTGTACATACTACCAGTTCCAAATGGCCTATCAATTCATGACAGCCTGGGCAGTAATTCATTATTTTATTTTCTAAGCTGCACGTACTGCTAATAATAAAAGTAGGCCTATTTGTACGGAAAGAATTACACTAGCCTGGGCGTGGCTTATCTTGTTTAACCTGGACGGAGTTGCTAGAGTGCAACTTTCCTTGTCTTTTCGCTGGCTCTCTTCTATATTGTCTCACTCACACAGAATGATCGAGGTTGTGGTAGTATTCTCCTTGGATCACGCTAGATGGCGTTAATATCAATACTTAGTATACTTATATTTCACTTAATTTAAATCCATATTTTCACTTTAAATGCTCTAAGAAACTGTTTCGAAACTGCACACTGTGTTTTAGGTCCACATAAGTCCTCCTGGGGCACCAAGTTATTCACTATATTAATGTTCGTAAAAGTGCCTGATGCCAGTTACATAGTTTTTATTTGAAACTATGCTCACCGTAGATATTTAAGTGTCCAATCTATTACTTATACTGATACACTGGTGTTCATTGAACTTAATTGTCACTCGCGATAATTTAATTATGCTCTATTTGAATTATAAATTTAAAATAACACGGACTACAAAGTCAATCGCAGCGCTAGCGCCACCTACCTCCCATTCACGGGCACAAAAATAGATATCCGTGAACCGGTCCCAGCAGGCATATAAAGGCTATTGGAGATTATATGGAAAAGGCTAGTGGGTTATGAAGATGAAGGTTGGATGGATAAGAGATGGAACTATAGAAAAGAGGTCCGGACACCTGCCATAACAATGATTTCTCTTTGCTATCGAGGCAGGCGGTGACTCGCCGTCGACTAGATGGGCCCCCGTAAATGCCGTCACAAGAGACAGCCAGGGGCAACACCGGTGTAGGCGGCTCAGGAGTGTAGAGAGGTGTACACCGCTTTCTGCGCAGTGGCTTGACGGCCCCTGCACCAACTCGCGACTTACGCAAATTTACACTTCCACCCCTGGAGCGTATAGCTCTGACGACTCCTCTCTGGACGGCCAGTTAAGGCAAGCCAGAGCTGAGAGTCCTACGGGTCCCCTTGGGGTTCCACTCCGACCGACGAAGACACGCCGGAGGCGGGGACCCTGACCGACTCTCGGGAGCACTCGGGTCCGTGGGGTCGTTACTCCCCAACAGCTCGCCACAAGCTGCCCTGCGGCCTTATTATATTATTATTATTATTTATTATAGGCGAGCAGCTTTTAGCTGATGTGCCTATGTCACACAGTGTCCAAAAAAAAAAAAGTTAATATATATATTTATTTACGTAACGTGACCCATAGGTAAACAGATATGTATTACGCTGGATGGTAACATAATGTATAAAAAAAATTGAAACTTATATGGATTTGGATATGCGGAAAGAATTACTTTTGTTGTGTCGAAGACGTCATCTTAGCTCTTGTGAGTGATAACGCATCTTTTGAAGGTTCACCGAGGACATTGTCCAGGAATTGATGCAAATATATATATAAAAGATCAATGTACTAACCATGGCCGGTTTCTTGTCCTCTTCAAAGTTGGCTACATAGTCCGGGTGCAAGTAGCGCGCCTCCCAATCGGGCTTGTTGTCCATGACCTGGTAAACGTCAGGGTTCGTGCGCGTCGTATCAAAGCTCTCCGGGTTGATCAGGTGCCCAAATTCCAACTCGTTGCTCACGTGCATGAAGACGCCCTGTCGAATGTTCATAACTTTTATGAGGTTAAGTTCATATAGGTACTCTCATTTCACAG